>NKCI01000109.1:0-131137 GCA_003946985.1 Fusarium duplospermum | reverse complement strand
GTGAAGGAGGAGAAAAAAAAGAGGCCTGGGTTTAGTGGCGTTGGAGAGAGAATCTCAGACAAGATGCATTCTAAAAATGGAGGCGTTGATGTCGTAGACGCCCACGGCGGATGCAAGACCGGGCCACAGAGATCCGAAAGTTTCGAGGGTTTTTTTTTTTCTTTCTCATTTCTAATTACCACACCCAATATCTACAAGTCCCGATATCTCGTATATCTGCTCGTGTTATTCGCCAAGAGAAAAAGAGAGTTTGGTTGTAGGGTCTTTGCCAAGATCAACGGCCATGCAACCTGCAGCTGCCGAATGCAGACCCAAGAGTCTGGGCAGAGGAACCAAAAGTATGGGATAGATCAACGTCGACTGATTGTCTTTTGGGTCTAGATCCCCTTCTTCCGAGGTACCACAACGACTGCATACGTAAGTAGCTATTCCCATTCATTTACATCTCTGCCGCTGCGAGGCATCGCATTATTGACGCACTTCCGGTCCGGCTGCGGGCGCAACGACTCAAGGCGGAAACAGACTGGCGACTCGTCATGTGTGATGTTCAGCTAGCTTACGAATATTAGATGCTACTGTACCCTTTTTCTTCTCGGTAATCGCAGAAAGGCCAAACAACTCCTTTTTCCCACATCCCGGCGCGTCTGGAGCGTTGTTTGCCGAGCACCCACTGTCCTTGTTTGGGTAAGGGTTCAGACGAGGTCCAGACAGGGCTGAATCATTTGTCCAACCCCTTCTTGGCGACCTGATACAACCGTGTGACTCGGGGTCAAATTTCTTTAATTGTAACCTTTATAGTAAGCTTAAGTTATCACGGCCGGTGACTTTTATTTTGTTCTAGGTAGGTGGTTTTGGTGTTTTGACCCTTGGATAAGCTTGTCCAGCTGGTCAGGCCTGTCTTTGCTGTGCCACAGTTAGTGTGCTGCGCAATGTGGCAGAACTGAACCTGTGGCTTTGGCCTTGCTCGCTCTTTTGCTGGTTTATTAAATCCGATGTCGCGAGACGACATAAATCCGACTTTATTGTTAAGCAGGAGATATAATTAATTAAATCCGAATACTATGACGATGAGTAAATTTAAAATCACTATTTAATAATTAACATAATTCATGTCGTGGTCAATATTGTATTCATCTTCTTCTCCCCTTCACCACCAAAAGCTGACATCATCAGCCACTCAATTCGGGCTTCTCGGGGACTGCAGGTTAGGTTACCCCTCAGCACAGCACAGCACAGCACAGCAACCACACCTACACACACTGCCCGCAGTAGGTGATTCCACACGCCTTTCATCCTCTCCACGAGACCCCAGGTATCACAGCCTCCACTGTCGGCCGCCGTCAGCTTTCTTCCCCCGGAAATGGCCCCCTTGTACAAAAAGGCCCTTGTCCTGGGCGCATCCTCGGGCATCGGAGCTGCCCTGGCAGAAAAGCTCATCAAGACCGGCACCAAAGTCATCGTCGTCGGCCGCCGCAAAGACCGGCTTGATGCTTTTGTGGAGGCGCACGGCTCGGATAATGCAAGCGCCGTGGCTTTCGACGTGACAAATCTCACTGGTGTCAAGACCTTTGCTGACGAGGTCATTCGCTCAAACCCCGACCTCGATTGTGTGGTTGTCAACTCTGGTATCCAGCGGGGCTTTGACTTTTCGAGGCCCGAGACGGTGGATTTGGATGTCGTCGGCGACGAGATGACGACAAACTACACTTCTGCGGTTTACTTGACGGCTGCTTTCATTCCTCATCTCAAGAAGCAGACGCAGGGACACCTCGTATATGTCAGCGCCACTCTCGGGTTGATCCCGTCCATGATCCGGACCCCGAACTACAATGCCTCCAAGTCGGCACTTCACACATTTATTCTCAATGTGCGGCAGCAGCTCCGCGAGGGAGGGTGTTCCAACGTGCGCATGATAGAGGTTTTCCCGCCTGCCGTGCAGACCGAATTGCATGATGAGCACCACCAGCCGGATCTCGTCAATGGCGGGGAGATTGGCATGCCGCTTGGAGAGTATATTGACAAGATGTACGACGGGTTGGTAAAGGGTGATGATCAGTTTGCTATTGGACCGGGTGAGAATCTTCTCAAGGAGGGAGGATGGGAACATCAGCGAACGCAGTTGTATGAGGCTGGACAGCAAGTTCTGAAGGGTTCGCTTGCCAAGTATCTGAAAAAGTAACAAGCATAATGTCTGTACCGGCAGGGTAATGTCCCGGATCTAGGCTGCATAAGCGGTTACAACTTGGGTAGTGAGCTGCAATGCCAAGGCACTTGAGACCAATGATAAGACTTTGGAACAACATGGCGACTGGGATAAGCCCTTGTGACTGATTGACTAATACTTTCATTCTATTTCGGCATTTCCTTTAGAGTTTCCGGTTTGTCGTATTTAGTGTTGTCAATTGATTCCAGCACGTTAAGGAGATTCGGCACATGCCATCAGATCCCGATGAAGCGGAACTTTAGTCTATTGATCACTTGACCACGCATCTTTCTCTCTTCGGGACGATAGACATGAAGGCGGGACTCTGCATCCAAGTCAATTCTCGCAGAGTCTCACTGCATTAAACGCCTGCATCCGAGAACCCGTCCTTGTCCTCCCTCAACAGATCAGAGGTCGGAAAGCTTGAGTGGGATAAGCCGTCTTAAGAAACGTGTGTCTCAGCCCTATGTAGGAAGATGTAGTAGTCGATAAAGATGACTCAATCTCGGTGTATCGATTGTTGAATCTGCATATTGGTCAACCCGGCCTGGCGCTCAATCCGATACTCCCAAAGCTGTGTCCCTTGAAGCTGCCCGAGTTTACGCTAATCGAGATGGCATTGGTGGCACTACGTTCCTGGCTTCATCCCGTGCTCTAAAACTCTGCTTGTCATGCTGTCCTCCTACAAGTCGCTGTGGTCTTGGCGTTATAGGAGGCCCAACTCAAGACTCGACTTCGGGCCGTAGTGTACCCACCCCTCTTCATTGCCACATCCTCGTACCTCGTATAATTACAGACCATGGTTGAATAAAGTGCTGATCCCCTCAGGCCTCCTGCATCTGCATCTGTGATGATTGACGTGTCGTAGAGGCATTTGTGCCTGCCTAGCCGGGTGACACCCGTGTCCCCCGCTTTTGGCCACCCTCACACAGGGCCTCAGAGGTGGCTTCGGGAATACAGTACGAAATAATCATTGTTTTAGAGATTGATACATTTCTTCGGAGAGTCTCGAGTCAGGATTGGCTGTGGCAATGACAACCTTGTGGTGGCAGACTGTAACTTCTGGGATAGGTTCGGGATCTGGCTTGACATGGAGTGACTTGCCATCTATCAAAGCCCCCTTAAGTCAAAATATGAAATATTTCTATCATTGCTTTTATATGCCCTTCGCTATATTAACTTTTGCATAGTGGATTACCCAGTAGGACAGGCACCCAAACTGGTACTCCGTAGCCCCTCATGAAAGCATCCCTAGAACTACTCAACCTTATCGCGTCTCGCAAACTGTGTCATCCATTTAAACGAACCATTCATATTGAGATGAAATTTAGTACAGTATTCTGTAGCAGTGCCTCTGCCAAGTCTTCTACTGGCAATGGCGCCTTGGGCGACCAATAGCTTCACGTGACCAAACCCATCAGTCACACAGCCTCGACGTCTCAGGTTGAAGTCGGTTCTCTTCCTTCAACCAACCACCAACATCAGCAACCGCCAGCGTAACCCACAATGCGTCTCATCAACATTGAGACATTAAAACTCGAAACATTTATAGGAGAAGCCCCTCCTTATGCCATCTTGTCACATACCTGGGGTGAGGGTGAAGCCACGCTCCAGGACCTCGACAGTGACCATCTTGAGGAAAAGCCAGGATGGAAAAAAATCGTGGGATTTTGCCAAACTGTCATGGAGCACCTACCTGACCCGCCGCGATATGCTTGGGTCGATACTTGCTGTATCGACAAGACTAGCAGCGCTGAGCTATCCGAGTCCATCAATGCCATGTTTCGCTGGTACAAGGAGTCTCAATGCTGCTTCGCGTATCTCCAAGACGTAACATCCGAGAATTTGGGACGATTGGAACAGTCTCGCTGGTTCACAAGAGGTTGGACACTTCAAGAGCTTCTTGCGCCAATGACGGTAGACTTTTTTGATCAAAATTGGGAGTTTATCGGCAACAAGGTTGACCTTGGCGAAAGAATCTCGCGGAGGACCAATATTGACATTGAGGCCTTGAGGACTGGGGATTTGTCAGATGCGAGTGTTTCTCAAAAGATGTCTTGGGCTTCCAACAGACAGACGACGAGACTTGAAGATATTGCGTACTGTTTGCTCGGTATTTTCGACATTAGCATGACTATGCTTTACGGCGAAGGAGAAAAGGCCTTCATTCGACTTCAGGAAGAGATTCTAAAGGAGTATGACGACCATACAATATTTGCATGGGATGCATCATCTGTTCCAGAATCCGCTTCGACGATTGGTACCCTGGCACCTCATCCATCTTACTTCAGCAAATGCTCACACTTTCAACCTCACCCGAGCACTGGTGATGCAGTAACCATCACCAACCGAGGCATCCGACTTGGACTCCCCATTATAGAGGAGAGCAAGAATCCAGGACAGAAGCTTGGTCTCCTCTCTTGCTTTTCAGACGGCGGCGCTGGTTCGGCCGTGGGCATCGCCCTCTTGCCCAAGTCCCACGACACTCAAGAGTACAGTCGTTGTCGCGCTCCTCCAGTTGAGCTATCCATGCGCGCCTTCAACTTTCCACCCACGACTGTTTTCTTGACAAAGAGGAATGGGTTCTCTCATAGAGAAGGCATGATTAGCAAATGCTGGCTTCATTATTGGCCCAAGGTTAAACCTTTGCGATCTTACCCGACTGGTTCGTGGCAACATGACCCATACACGGAAAACATGACGATGAGGCTGCCCAAGAGTGATGCAGACGAGGTTAAGGCAAACATCACATTTCAGGTGGTTTCGTCGGGGGCATGTTTTTCTCTAGCTCTCGCTATCAGGCCAAGGGAAAGAACAGGCAGAGTCGGTCTGGTCCCAGTCTCGAAGGAAGAGGATCAGGCGGATGATGTGTTCAAGGTGTTGAGCAACAAGCCAATGGGGAGTCAGGCGAATTTGAAGGTGCCTGGTCTAGCCGTGTATGCTGAGTGCCGGGTGCAGTCGATTCGAGGGTCTTGGATGTGTGACATAAAGATTACTACGAGCTAGGACTGATAGATAGGCTGAAAGGTTGATTATAGAAGATAAATGACCCTGAAGTCGCCATCATGAGTATGACACTATCTAGGGTTGTGCAATGGTAGACCTCATCTTGTTAAACTGCGCATTTGTATCAACATGTTGTGTTTCAACTCGTGAGCTAGGCATACAACAGTTTCGCCAAGAGTCTGATGAGGTTCAAGGGTCTCTGCGCCTCAAGTTAAGATCTTGGCGATGTCCCCAGTCTTGGCTCTGGAGGATCGACAGTGCCCAGGTTTTGTTTATCCGAAACACTCTCCACTCGAGGTAAATTCCGCATTCCTTCCGCACTCGTACTAATCTGCCTCATCGCGCTCAGCTGGTCAACCTTGCAGGGGTCACTTGTCTTGGCAGACCAAGATAAAGACGCATATCCATTCCTCATCTTCCAACTTCAGCCAGACCTTTATCTTTAAAAATCTTATTCAATCGCCACAATGTGTTTCCCGCGGCGGAGCAAAAAACCGCAACAACCAGAGTTTAATATTTACGACATCAACTTGAGGCCTGTGTTTAACGATGCTTCGAGCTTTAAGCGACATCGACTCCACAAAACTCAGAGGACCAGGCGTGACGGATGGAGTTGGTGGTATGATTCTGTGTGGTTTGGAAGTAGCAGAAGCAAGAGGAACAGGAGAAAATCAAGATATGGAGATGGAGGAGGAGGTGATGGGGGTGGAGGCAGCGGCGGAGGTGAATAATATGGGCCATTGAAGTATGTTTAATCTCTTTGCAACATGTTCTTGAGATTCTAACCAAGGAACAGGTGTTGCAAGACGTTGTTATGATCAACACCAACAGGCGGACCATCTCCCACTTCAGCGCATCAGTTAAGCAACCCAGAACAGCCAAATACCAATTTTCATTCTTCCTATAGTGCTCTGAGCATCTCGCCAAATGGGTAGATATTGATGATTAGACCCTGCCAAGTGTCTATCCATTTCGTTCAGGACCTACAGCCTTGATCAGGCCACCAACCACGTCAAGGACAACACCCCTCGAATGCTAAGCGTTACAGATAATGTTCAACGAGGGTACGCCTTTCATATTTTAATCAAGAAATACCAATTTCCCGTATTCTCGGGTTTTGTATCGGTAGCCAAGTCCGGGTTATGTAAACAATCCTGACCATCACGCGACTCCCGACGCTCACGTTACATATCCGCACACACCCCCTCGTCCTCGGCAAACCGACTCAACTCACCTTTTCATCTTTACCCCCCGAAATACAATGATCGAATGTTGCGCCCATGGCGTTGGTGATAAGCCCGTCCTCGCGAAAGGGCCAGCGAAACGAAATACACTTGTCTGTTCGTACGCACTGCGATGCTTGTGGTTTCTACCTCTTGGTCGGGGAGCCGTTTCTTTGCCGTATGTGAATCTCACCACTACCGGGATGATCCCCTCTAAGCATGTGCTCACCGCTAAATAGTTGAATGTCCTGCTACGAGTCAGCCGAGGGTCTATGGTCTTTTTAGGCTTCCACTGCATTGTCCTCTTGGTCAGACTTTTCACAGTCTGAGGCTATGTCGTCAGCCCTTTTGCGATGCTTGCAATAAAGCTCCCGACGTGGCCACACTCCACACAGAGTGCTTCAACGTCTTTATGCAAAAGTGCACAGCTACAGATAAGCTAGAGAGGTTGGCCTGCTTTACCACATGGAGAGAGCCCTGGCATGCCGCTCCCTCCCTGGGACTCCGTCCCCGTCTGAATATCAAGAAGGCGATGAATCTCGCCGCCGACCTGTGCGGAATGCAGAGACTCTGTTCTCTCCCTCTTGAGATCGCAGAAATGATTCAGCATCTTTCCGAGTCTGCTGTTTTCTGGCGTTATGCTTCTGTGATGGAACTCGTCGAACGCGCGTCCGCGATTGGTGACGAGAAGCATTCACTCACTTCATATGATATATCCAAGATCGACTTATGGGAACGGGGCGCATTCCCGATTCTCACTCGGGACACAGCACTTTCTGAACCGAACGCAGTTATCCGCATCAAGATAGATTCAAGTGGAATCAGTAGCATTGAAAGACTACCCGAGACTCCCTCGCCCTCAAACTCTCGCTCTGATTCGGTTGCCTACATCGTCGAGACCGAGCACTCTCTGAGGAATATGACTGTGAATTTCAAGGTTTGTCTTCTTTGAGATGTATTCTTGGGTCCTGAATATTCTGACAATCCCAGTTTGGACTCTGCCGCCTTGTACCCGTTCCAGGAGTCAATCTACTCCATATCTGGGATAAGCCATGCCCTCAAAGACCGCCCGACTGTGTTCTCTACAGCTCGTCAGCACTATCAAAACAGTCTTGGTTTCGTCAACTGAAGACGATCGACCCCCGAGATTGCACAGGCGTCACTTTCTTCCTCGGTTCTGAAACCTGGGCGATTCATGCGCATTCATCTTTGGAGCCTACCGCCGAATCTACCTTTCACAAGCTCTCTCAAGAGAGACAACACAATGTTGTTTGGGTGTATGTTCCCTTGCCTGCCACAGACCGTGTGGAAGCTTTCGGCATTCAGAATGAGTGGTCCAATACTGGTGCTCCACGCCAAGGTGCATGCTATCTGGTACGTTCCCCCTTGAGTTGTCTTGATTTCGACTTTCTAACAGTGGCAGCTACGAACTGCGCTCTGTGGCGACGTTACCATCGGCTCATATCAGAGAGGAGAAACGACTGTTCTTTCCAGGGCCACAGCCTATGGCCTTGCCTTGGTACATGATGTCCCTGAATTCTCCCCAATATCATTTCTCGGTGTGACATCGAACAGCAAGGACCAAGTCGAGTTTACACCTAAGACCCCCGTTTCTTCCCTACCACCTTTTAGAAGGCCCTTCTTCTCCTCAGCACGTCTCTCAGGTGTCACGAGAGTCGAGATCTTCCGTGATCCACACACGGGGTTCTGTCGGGGTATCCTTTTAACATACGGCAATGGTAGCCAACGAGCACTAGGACAATGCCGCATTGGAATTGACGGTTCGACAGTCTGCACTCTTCCAACGTGGATCTGCATCGCCAACTTCCAGCATAGTCCTCCAAAGCGAGGTTTTCGACTTCAAGTAAGTGAAGTGGAGGTGACACAGGCGACTGAGCACACTCATCGTTATCAGGGAGTGCAATGGGAATGTTTCCCGATGAAAGGGTGGTTGGAGTTTTGGTTCCGTCGGCAAGAGTCTCAAGTGTATCATATTTGGGGAGATTAGCATGGACGTCTCTTTGGTTATCCTTCAGGCTGACTGTAATGTTGAGGCTGCCATATGCTCGAAACCGGGCGGAGGGCAAACTCCAGTAGGAAATTTCAATATTTGAGAGAAAGAGAATGCAGAGGCCATTTTCGCCACCTCAAAGAAGTTGTGTCGTCTCCAACGAGCTGTTTTGCACACACACACATTCAGGCAAACAGTCGGGTCAAGAAAGAGTACAGCTACCAGGATTGAACGGGTAGGGAGCTCTGAGTGGCTTTGAATGGGACGTTCTAAAGAAGGATGATGATCTGTGATCCCATAAAAAGAACGGGATGGTTAAAGTGACGAGGTGAGGTACTGCGAATGCATGTTTAAAAAAAAACGAAGCGATTGCAAAAAGTAAATTCGAGTCCCCGAGACCTGGTTCGAACAGGTGACCTTTCGGTTTCGAGGTAAGGCAATTACAGCCGAACGCTCTTCCAACTGAGCTACTCGGGGATCAGTGGTTGATGCAAGGAAGCCAAATATTAGGCATTATATTCGTGACACTTAATATCTTCCTCTCGAATTCTTCTTGATTCAAGATGCTGCATTCCATAATGTTTAGCAGTATTATCAAAAATCTGCCCAATTCTTAAGATGACGGCACTCGTCTTCGTTAAAAAATTGTCAGACGACCCGGTTCTGAGCCGCCCCCAGGTGACGCCAAGTCTGTGAGTACCGAACCATGCACGCAGCGCCAGCAGCAGCAGCTGAACACCCCACGACTCTCCGTAGGGACAACAGCGCAAAGATGGGTGAACCGGTTGCTTTGCTCACACCACCTTCACAAGCTGATCACCAAGATTACCAATCATGATCTGTCCCCTCGGAACAACATCTTGATCATCAAAAACTCTACGCCTCAACTGCGCTTGGATCTCGCCTTTTGCTAGCTCCCAGCGGCTGGTGACACGGAAACTAGCTGCTAGCGAAATGCTACGCCGGGAGCACCACCCCGTTCAAGCCACACAGTTACATCGATCTCGAGATCCCTCGGTCTTGGACTTTTAGATTGGATTAATTAAAGAGAGGCTTGTGAAAGCTCGCGGACTCGGGGAACTGAGCCGTTTGTTGCGAGAAGAGGAATCAGCGCTGTTAACAGCCACATCACACGGTCTAGCGATGCGGCGTTGGAGAATTTTCTGTTGGTGGTGGACTTGAAGAAAAAAGAAATGTGAAAAGAGCCCCCATCGCTTACAGAGCAATCAACACAGTCAGATGCATCCAGTGGACCAGTCTGTCGGGAAGTGTCAAAGAGAATGGGTATATGACGAGCAGGACACGTCATGAAGCATGAGCACATTTATTTAGACTCGCAGTAGTTTTTTCGTTCTTGTCGGGATCGTGAAACTGTGATAAGCATGATCAACATGTTAACATATCCACCCGAGAGACGGCGTTGCAACACGATGATGCAGGTCTCTCGTTTTGGCTTCCACGTGCTGAGTGGCATCGTGGGTTCAGAGCTGAAGAAGCAAGCCACTGCGTTGTTTCCTCCTCGCGTGTAGAACGCATCCAGGCCCTGTGACAGTCGGAAGGGCCGTTGAACTAGTTCCAGCTTTCGCGTGGGAGGATGGCTTCATGCAGCGGAGAAGGGAGGCTGTTGTGACACGCAGTCAGTTCTCAGAGATCGGGAGAGCTGCTGAGGCCCTTGACCATGTGGATCTCCAGATGTTAGTTAGCATTTCAGCTCCGATGACCTGGTCTCAGTGGAGATGAAGCCGCAGGAAAAACAGTGGGTAGAGAATCTCAGCGTCAAGAGTGCGAACACAGGGGGACCCTTGCAGTCATGCAAGCCTCTCCCAACACAGACCGCGTGATTGCTTTGTGGGTGTTTGCATTCACAGACTTTGCTTTGTTTTTTTCTGCACGCGCCTCTCATTTGAACCTCGACAGAGTGAGACCTGGAGAGCAGGGATGGGGCCAGTGCCACGATTTTACAAAAACCTTCAGTCAGCCACAATAGAGTCTAGATCGTCAGGTTCCATCGAGGTGACCAGAGGAACAATTGCTCCGTAAAAGCCGTTTGTGGCTTTGCGTAGTTTCGGCAACGGGCCGTCGTGCCAAGGGAGGGTAGTAGAAGATCACGTCACGTTGGAGGAGAACATCACGTCACATTGAGACACAAGAGCCAAAGAGTGAAGAGGAAGAAAGACTGGTATTCCAGTCGCGTTTTCATTAAGAATAATTGAAAGCATCAAAATCCCTCCCAGAAGAAGCCCCCGCCAAAAAGAACATTCACCATAAACTCCCATACTCGTAAAAATAGGTAAACCCAAACTTAACGGGCTGTGGGGATTCCATTACCAGCCTCAAGGGTATCGTTAGAGTCGATCGAGCATCGTCGATCCTTGACAAACTTGGGCCATGTGTTGGTCAGGACCAGGTACTTGATGCTTCCCTCTGCGTCGTCAAATACACCCGCGTCGAAGCCCTCGGGGATGTCGCCCCAGTAGAGGGCCTTGTCACCGATGTGCTCGACGTCATTGTTGATGGACTCGGTCATGATGCCTGTCTCGGAACCGTGTGAAGATGCTGATGAGGACTTGACCTTTGTTGTCATGGCGAATGAGTCGAAAGGAGTCGCTGGGTCGACGTTGCGCTTGTCGCCGTAGAGAATGCGTGCTGAGCTCTCGAACACAGCCTCGAGCTTCCTTAGGTCTTGCGAGGATAGGTTGACCTGGAACTCGGCGTCGCGGGAGCTGACAAAGTTGGTGTAGATGCGGAGGGCGCTGTTGAATCGTTCGCGGACGAGTTCCTGTACTGAGGCATCCTTGATCTTCTCGGGGTCGCGGACAGCCGGGGGTAATGAAGCCTTCCATTCGGCGACGGCTCTCAAGAACGCAATGTTTTCACCAGAAAAGTCGCGAAGGGCCGAGAATTGCTGAAGAGGCTCGGGGTTACGCTCGAGGACATACTCGAGGGCCTCCATGGTGAGGATACTCTCGCCAGAGCCGCTGCTCTTGACGGATCCGTCCTTGGACCAAGCTGTAAAGGCAGACACGGCGACTGTTGTTGATCCGGTAGCGACAGATCTGGCACCCTTGCTAGCAGCCTTCTTGTTGAGTTGCCATTGAGCAATAGAGTCGAGGGTTTCTTGTCGCAGGGTCTGGTGTCGGATGACCTCGACGCAGGGGAGGAAGACGGTGAAGATCTCAATCATCATGATGGAAATGGCGAGCCTAGACGCAGTGAGCTTTGCATGTTCTCGAACAAAGTGTAGGTAGGGGGAGAGATGGCTTACCATTGAGGAGGAATCCAGTACTTGTTGACGGGAGCCATGGCGGGAACATACAAGGCGATGAGCCACATAGGTGTAGCGTGAAGACTGTGTCTCGGTCAGTGTGGAGTCGAGAGTATGTCATGGCAAGGGATACCAACCTGGCGAGGCAGCAAGCAATGGTTTGTGTCCTCCATCCCTGCGTATCATTGACACCGCGAGCCTGCCAGAGGATGTAAGGGGCGACGATCCATGCCCAGAAGAACTGCCAAAAGACCGAGGGCCACCTATTGGAACAAATGTTAGTCGGGATCAATCTCGGCGGGACATTGAGGCCTACCATTCCCAGCCCTTGCCCATCTGAGACTTGCGGTACTCTTCCGAGCCGGGATGGAGCTCGGTGCCGGGGATACCGAATGAAGGGTGGAATTTCCGAGAGATAAGAAACATGGTGACGGTGAGGATGAGCTGAGAAGGTCAGTTGGTGATGATCATTGAAGGTAGAGTGGGTGTGTACCTGAACTCCCATGCCTGCACCGATGGTGATGTAAATCTTTTTGTTATAATCAAGAGACTTGAATCGAGCAATGAGAGAACCGGGACGAGATCGGTTAGTCTTGGAAGGCGACTTTTCATCCATGGCAAACAGCTCCTTTTGCTGCTTTGCGACATGGAGGAAGCGACTATTGGAAGCGTGGAAGAGGGCGACACCAAAGGGAAAGTAGGTGCTCATGATCCAGAACTCTCCCTCAGGTGTCCAGAGCGGGAAATAGACGTAGCCCGTCTGGACAGCGCCCCAGTAAAGGTGCAGGAGGATGATGGCAGCAAACGACAGAGGAAGACCTCTGATCCGTAGCAGAGGCATATCGCGACGGCGCCAGAGAAAGTACATTCCGCCCGCCAGTATAAAGGTCCAGGCGAGGGCAAAGACGATCCAGAAGATGCCCAAGGCATCAAGCCTTGCCTCGGGCTTTGGGGTCCCCGACTCGGCCATTGCTGCTGCTTTTCTCCTCGAGTTGTTTGAATGTGGAGAGAGTAAAAACGTGGGATAAAACGGAGACGGGATGAGAGAAATCGAGGAGGGGGAACAAGTTAATGAACGTGGTTTTGAAAGGAATGTGTGGTCTCCGCCAACAAGGGAAAAAAAAGCACAGGGAAAGCGGAGATGACGAGTTATTATGTATTGGATGGGAAATGTCTGAGAGAGAGAGAAGAAGAGCAAACAACTTGACTGTGACCCTCCCCCTGCCCTGGGCCTCCAGCTCGGGAGGAAGCACGCTAGCTTCAAGTGAATCTGGCTCCCGATCGTGTTGATCCTGGCTCTCTTGAGAAGTTAGGGCTGCCTTGCTATCCTTGTCTTCCGATATGTCAACCCGCCAGTCCGGGAGAGCTGCTTGGGGGGGGAGGGAACACATCGGAGAGAGGCCCCAGCTCCCCATCATCAAGTTAGCCAGCATCGAACGCTCAGACGGGGATCGTGCAGCACCCCTTACCGAAAGAGCCAAGCAGTTACAAGGATAACCAGTTTTTTTACACCCCCTACGCAAATGCAGATCGTCGCAATAGCTCGGGACAGACCGTATTTGCTTCTTTTGCTCAATGCTCTCAAGGGCGGCAGGGGAAAGTGGCTGAGACAACAGGGCAAGGATCAGCGCTCAACCCACGCGCCTACGGCCAACCACGGGTTGGACGAAAGCTGTGAGGGATCAGCGCCTCTCCCAGGTTGCCCTGAAGACCAGCCCTTGCGTGTGTGCCCAGCCAAACTCTGTCAAGCCACGCAGCCTCTTTTTTCTACAGGCGCAGCGTTTTTTTACTGTATCTCTTTTCTTTTTTACTTGGCCTGTGTTCAGGCGTCACTCCAATGACGAATAATGACTACTCCGTGGCGCCAGGTGATTGATGTTGACCGTTGTGATGAAGGACAACAGATGCAGGCGATTTGGTGAATACGGCCGAGACACGGGACGTCGCGAGAAGACCAGTAAGTTTGTATTACCGCAACACGCGAGAACAAAAAATTTGAGAGTCGAGAGAGGGAGAGAGTTTGTTAGCTGTCTCTCCTTTGGGCGCTTCGAAACCGCCTTCTTTTTCGACCCTTTTTCTACGCCCGTTGAACGTGTCTCGAGCTGCCACAGACAGAAAAGTCAGTTTCTTTTCTCCACGCGACAGACATTCTGTTGACTCAAGCCCAGCCTTCTACGCGTGTGTGTTTGCCTCCCTTGCAGTTTATCCTGTGGTGGCATCGCCCTCCCTTACACAGCAGAGCGCACGAGGCCCAGCCAGCCAAAGGAGGCGTCTTCCTCCAAGAGGCTGGCTGAGATGTGACATGGGGCTCCGCTTGTGATGATCATTCCCCGTCCAACCAAGTTGTGCCTCTACCGTTTGTTCCTGGTGCTGGTGCTGGTGCTGGTGCTGCCGTGAAAGCTTGCTTGCGGCAGTGAGATTCCACATGGACATGGGTACAAGGTCCACCCCCAGCAAACGGAGAATTATTTTTTTTTCCCGCTCCCCTCAGTTCTTGTGATGGATCGCTTCAATTAATCTCATCCCTTCTGTCGGTGTCACGCTGAAAAGAAGAAAAAAAATATGAGAGGTCGTCGCTAATCTCTTCCAGGTTACATTCAAGCTGGACCTCTCTCTCTCTCTCTTTCCCCCCCACGCGCTGCGATAAACGAAAAGGGTCGATCTCTTTTTGTTGCTGATGGGTTTGATTGATTGCTCTCTGGCCCACATTCACACACACACCCCCAAGTTTACCGCTGGACCGAGGGTGCCTTGACATGCACGTTTGTCCTTTTCCGTTGTCCACGAGGCGTCCCTCTCGAGACAAGGCACCGAGCGAAGGCTTACTTGGTCTTCTCAGCCCTAGCCTGAAAGAACCTGTTGGGAGCGATGGCTTGTGAGGCGTTTTTTTTTTTTGGGGGGGGGGGGGGGGGGGGCACATCGTCAGGCCTCACCTTTAGTGGACTTTTTTAGCACGAGGACAATATCTTGCACCCGAGACGATCTCAATGTGCCAAACGGGGGGACCCTGTAGGCCTAGATCTTTTTTATTTTCCCTTTTAACCAAATTGTCATTGCGTCTGCCAAATGAGGGCCAAGCATCCGGTCGGCGAACTGGTAAAAGCAAAAGCGCTGATCAACCAAGTTCTCTGTCGTCATGGTCTCGTCGTTTTTCCCCGATCCCTATCGACAGTCCCGAGTCACTGGATCACCTCTGGCGCAAAACTCTAATGGAGGCTTTGACCCTTGTGCCTTGTGCCTGTCTCTGATAAGAAGAAGGAGAAGCAAGCTTTTGGCTGATGTGAGTGAGGCGTTTAAAAAACGGACCAAGCTGTGAAAGATGGCTTCGGGTAAGCACGAGGCCTGTGCTACATGCTTTAATGGTGAATCAATGAGGGCTTGTTTCTCTCTTGTTTCGTCACAATGGCGAGATGTTTCGACCGTCAGACCTCTTCTTTTCCCCGCTAAACTCAAGTGCCCTGTGCCGTTCGCCATGACCACCTCTCAGCTCGAACCGAACCTCGGCGTGTTCACACAAGTTTTTTTGACAAGTTGACGAGTCCCTTTGTGAGCTGTCAGGAGATTACATTGTGGGGGATGATCGGCATTGAGAGCCGGGGTTGTCCGGCCCGCAGTCAGGCACACAAGGGTCAAATGACGGCAGCAATGGCAGGTTGAGAAGTAAGGCCGAGATGTAGGCAAGAAATCCCCAATGCAGCATGGCTAGGTTCTTTTCATCACATCACGATGTGGGTTCACATATGCCGAAGGTTGTCGGCCCGCTTTCTTGAACGACAGGCACAACGTGGACCCTTTTTGACAAGTTTAGAATGGGGGAAATGGAAAATGCCATATCTGGTCTTGTCCAATGCATTGCCAAGACACTTCGCTCTCCCGCTAGCCAAGACTGAATAGTAATCCTCTGCCGGGGACACATGGGGGGGGGGGGTTTGTCTCAAACCCGCCATTTCTTCAACAGCAGAAAACAAAACTTTTACTGAAACATGTTGGACAGCTTCTTCACTGGCCAAGCACGTGCATCTCTAAACTTCTCCACGACGCCCCGTAGGGCTCTCCTCTCATAGTGGTCCGTGAAAAAGTCGCCGTAAAGCTCCATGCCGAACGCCGCGTGGACGAGCGCAGGTGGGCAAGCAGGATGGCACAGACTGATTCCGCACAGGTCCAGGATCATCTGGCGCACATCGTTCTCAATCTCCCTCCATCGTGCGCGTGAGGTAGAGTGGCCTCTTTGTGACGTCAGCTTTCCCATTAAGACTCAAAAAAAATTGCCGATTAACTCACCCGAGGAAAGGGTTCTCGGCCATTAGAACCATCTTGGCAATTATACACAGCTGCATGCTTGTGACCTCTAGTGCGGAAGAGTACCAGATTGTCGGAAATATCTCCCCGTTTGACCTGTCAGCTGGACGCACAAAGTAAGGTTGGTACTCTTGCAACGCCTCTTCCTCAAGAACCTCGCCCTGTTTCTGAAGTCGCACTAAACAATCTGTCAGCTAAGCTCCAAGGTCAAACATGGTCAACTCACGCCATTCTTGCTCGGATCCGTCAGCCCAACGCCACTTGGCTACTTGGGCCGTGTGTAGCACGATCTTGTTCGCCCTCGACGCCCCTCGGCCATACTCTGGGTCTAGAATCATCTTTGGTGGGTGTCGTTTGGTGAATGAGTGATATAGTTCTTGGCGTACAGCCATCCAGTACGCGGCCTGAATTAACGACCGTCTTCCGAAAAGTGTCTGTGATGGCGGACTTCTAAGCACCGCGTCGATGATTGCCAGAAAGTTTACCTGTTCTTTCGAGCGCGGACCTTCATTCTCGTCCACCTGACTATCATTCCGTGCCTCTTCCTCTTCATCATCAATTTCTTCCAGCTGGCGTAGAATCACGGCCGTTGCTAGGATGCATTCGAGACGATCATCGTCTTGGATAGCGTGAAAGTCTCGTAGCGCCGGTATACATTTCAGCGTGTACTCGACTGCATCATGAGGCGTTAGCTTCGGAAGTAGCTGCCCTTGATACAAGATTCCACGTGCTGTCCTGTACTTCGGTAACCGAGTTAGATGCCGAGCTGCCAGTGCAAATATCGCGTGGAGCAAGAAAGGGTGTTGGCGTGCTCGGATCGGCACCACGAGCTGAAAATGCCGTCTTTCATCGCAGAGATCAAACTAGTGTCATTTAGTCAAGTTTTGCATGTAATTTCAATGGTGGAAGCGAACCCAATGTGACAACTCTTCCACAAAGTAGCGTAATAGGCACGCTTCTTGAGGATCTTTAAGCGGAAATGCGGTTGATTCTCCCGACGCATGAAATGGCTGGGAATGTGGTGAAATTGCATTGCTGCCATGTCTGTTCTGAGACTGACCATATGAAGGTGAGGGATGATCGGGGTTTGAGAGATACCCGCTTGAAACGCTGGTCAAGTCGGGGGGGGACCGTCCGGTTCCAGGCTGCCAAGCGGAGGTTTGGTAGCTTGGTGAGCCGCCAGTTTGATGTTGTGAATCGATAGAACGGGTAGAATTTGACATGGGGAAAGAATGGCTGCTCTTCAGAGAAGGTAGCTCATTGAATCTCGGTTCTCTCGGCCCAGATGTCGTTTCCATCACATCCGTCCCTGCTGTTGAGGCTGACCCAGGATGACCCTCAAGTTGATCCCCTCGTGAGTTCACACAGACTGTAAATACTCTAAGTAGATTTCTTTGCAAGTAGAATCAACAAATCAACCAAACTCACACTCTTTAATCTCCCCGCTCACCCAAGTCTGGTCCGTGTTGAACGGTGCCATGGACGCATTCCGAAAAACCGTCTTTTTAGCAGGACGGGCGCAAGGAAGATTCTTTGCTTGACATCGATTACATCTTGGCTTTGCTTCGTCACCTAGGATTGATATGCTCAGTCAGCCTTGCAAGAAACAGAATGCGAAGCTCAAGATCCAACGTACACTTGACATGCTTCTCTGCGAGTCCCGTCAGCGCAAGCCACTCATAGACCTTGACGTCCAGGCCTCACCTTTACACTGGAGACATGGTCTTTTAGCTACTGGCATGGTTTTCCTAGGACTTTGCCCAAGATCTGTCGGAAAAGGCAAAAAAAGAGTAGGTAATCGAGGGTTTGTCACTGGCTACCCCCGCCACAGAGATTATCCACCTCTCACGGTTCATCTGGCTTGCGTTTGCTTTTGCCCATCACGTGAGGGGTTTCGCTGTTCTCTCCGAGGTGTTGCAACTACCCTGTACCTTGACGGAATGTTGACTGTTTTCGTCGCCACGCTGTGTTTGAGAGAATATCCATCTTGAAGAGGGAATTATCTCATAAAATCAATTAAAGATAAGAGTTTTCAATACATAAATTACCCAACATACAAATACTGTGCCACAAAGATCTTTGTTTCACCTTAGCGTACCACATTTAGCGTCAAGATCCATCAACATGTCAGCCTCATGCCTCACAACTTGCATACTGCATCTCAAATCGAACCATTTCTACATTTCCCCAGCTCAAGAACCTTGCAAAAAATCCATGTCAAGAACCATGTCAAGACAAACGAGATCCACCGCGAAAAGGTTAACTCGGATACGCGCAACCACTCCCGCGACGACGCGTGTTCCCGATCAGGAAAGCCGGCTATTTAACGACGTGAACGCGTGGGAGAGTTGGCTTGATGAGAATCACGACTCCAACTCTGGTCTTTGGCTTAGACTGGCCAAGAAGGATTCTGGTGTTTCTTCTGTTACTTATGATGAAGCACTTGATGTCGCTTTGTGCTTTGGATGGATTGACGGTCAGAGAAAGGCCCTCGACGCGCAGCACTTTATCCAACGATTCACACCGCGTCGCAAGGGGAGTCTCTGGTCGAAGCGCAACGTCAACAAAGTCGCGTCACTCATAGAATCAGGCAAGATGCGGCCGTCTGGTCAAGCCGAGATCGACGCGGCTCAAGCAGACGGGAGATGGGAACGGGCGTACTCTTCATCCAGCAACGCCGAGGTGCCCAAGGACTTCCAGGCAGCTCTTGACGACGACAAGGCAGCTGGAGACTTCTTCAAGACCATCAATAGAACGCAGAGGTACTCGTTCCTGCAACGGTTGGAGACGGCCAAGCGCCCTGAAACGAGACAGAAGAGGATTGAACAGTTTGTCACGCTGCTGGCGAGTGGAAAGTGTCTATAGGTCTATCGCTGGGTCTGGTGTTTTTAGGTGTATTACAAGGCTGTGATTAAATAGCATCTGTCTAGAGAACAAGCCATGATTAGGTAGTTTTGGTCGCGTCTGGCAATATACGTAATTGGAACACGCATCAATAGTCGTCCTCGTCGTAGTCCCCTTCGCCTTCACCGTCTGACTCGTCTGCCATGCCGAACATGAAGGGGTTTCTTTCCCTCTCATCTTCATCGTCATCCTCTTCGTCCTCACTATCCAAACCAGCAGTCCGGCTGCTTCTGTCGTCTTCGTCTTCTGAATTCTCCTCCTCGTCGTCAATGGGGTTCTCTTGTCGATGTAGACGTAGTCGCTCGGCTAGTGACATGCGTGCTGGCGGTGCATCTTCTTCGTCCTCGTCCTCGTCCTCCGACTCGTCTTCGCTCTCCTCATTTTCCTCATCCTCGCCGTCGCTCGATGCGTGACTGTCGTCGGCATTTTCATCCGGTTGTTGCTTGGGGGCGCCTCCATCCTCTTCATCTTCGTCATCATCATCGTCAGATACCACAGCACGAGCTGAACGTTGACTCCTCCCTTGGGACTGCACAGGTTCCTCATCGTCATCGTCATCAGATTCATCGATGCGATCAGTCCTCGCTCGTTTAGCTGGCTGCACATCTTCATCTGACTCGTCATCAGAATCCGACACCACCCGTCGCTTGCGTCCTCTTGGTACTGGTGCAGTTTCAGGTTCTTCAGGATCAGGTTCTGGACTGGAGAAGTGTGCTCCTGAGCCGTCATCTGATGCTGCATCCAGATCGACGCGTGAAGGCCCAGGGGATCCTTCGTCTAAGGAAATTCCTTCTTCATCCGAATCTTCGTAGGTTTCCACAATCTCGTCGTCGTCGATACCGTCGCTTTCATACTGATCCAAGTCGGTCCCAGATTCATCACCCCCGTCTTCGTCTTCCGACTGTTCGTCCGAGCCCTCGCTATCGCTGTCGTCGAGGTTGGGGCCAAGGGTTTGCAGCATCTCAAATCGTCGTAGGCCACGCTCAAATTCAAAGACGACCATGGGCCATGCCTTGACGCCTTTCCGAAGCAAGAGACCATCCAAGGGTTCGGGTAGGTTGTCCAAATCTTCATCTCGTTGCATCTGGAACTTGGCGAAATCGGCATGGTTGCGTAGGTCAGGCCAACAGTACAGCCACTGTAGGTTCTCTCCAAGGCCAGGCTGTCGCTCAAAGGTTTGAACGTGGTAGTGATTGATGAGGTCAGAAGTGCACCAAGCCATTCTGGATTTCCGACAGTTTCCAGACGACAGGCACAGGAAGAATGACTCCAACTGGTCGAATTTGACCAAAAAGTTGGAGACGGCAGTTCCGTCTATCTCATCAAGTGAGTTCCAACCACCGATGGCGAGATTTTTGATTTCACTGCCAAACTCCGGAAGGTGGAAGACGTGGTTGCCTTCTGGGCTGCCAAGTGCGTTTATTAGGACGACATCCGAATCCCGGTTGAAACGGACAACGGCATCTCCTGCTCCAGCATCCATGCTGAGAGAATGGGGAAAGGCGTTGGTGGCCATGGCGCGTGATTCTTGGTGGACTGCAAGGACAGTTCGGAGGGTCCTGGTTTGATCGTCAAGGGCGATGCCATCGCGCACAGTCCAGACAAATGCGCTGGCTGCATCTGGATGCCTGGCAGTTCCATACGAGATGGTGAAGTCGAGAACACGGTGTCGCGCGCGTAGCTCTGGACAGAACAGTTCCCAGATACGTTGGCGCAGTTCGATTGGTAGGCGACAAAATTGTGGAAAATGGGCTTTCGTCGAGCTTGGAACACCTCGATCTAGCTCATCTTCGTCAGAGGACTCCTCACTGGACTCATCCTCACTGCCTTCGGCGGCCATGGTGTCGAGCAAGCCGCCTCCATCCGAGTCATCAGAGCTGCCATCATCTGAATTATCATCATCAGAGTTGTCATCATCGGAGTCGTTTTCGCTCAACTCCTGATCGCTCGGTTTCTCTTCGATATCGACATGATCATCCGAGCTTTCATCGTCGATGGGAGATTTGGCCATTTTGTTGAGTGTGCTGTGAGGTACCCGTGGCGCGTCAAGCCACGCGAGGAAAAGTTGCGATGCTGAGGGTTCGCAGCTGGTGCGAGACCACGTGACATGATTGAAAATTCACGTGATTTTGCAAGATGAATGCAGGGAGGGAATGGCAGCCTCATCAGGCATTCATTCATTCATTCATTCATTCATGCACTGTCGTCGCATCGTTTCATCATCTTCATCGCCTCCTCCCCTTTCAAATCATGCACATTCAAAAACCCAGACGATCCATACGTCAACATGGGATTTCGGCATTTCGTCCTTCCCCGAAGACCCATTCTTTGAGGAGGCCCTGACTAATCTGTTAGCGATCCAACACTGCATGCTCGCTCATCTTCTCAGGCTTTGTAATGCATCCACCGGCCGAATAGCTTCGCGCTATCCCCCGCGTCGGCCGCCTCTGATTCGATCCATCCCGTTAAGGCTGAATCTTGACCGGTCTTGGCATTCCCCGACGCGCCGAACCAAGTTGATGGCGGCAGCCGCAGGGAAGGTTCAGATTGGTAAGGCCCTGTAATCAGGCCTGTAGGAATGCGGCACGCTACGCACCGACCGAGGGCGCCGGTGCATTCATCACCAACGTGTCATGGAGCTTGATCAAGGTATAAAAAAGGATGGTTAGCTCCTTGAGTAGCTATTGTATCTAGCATCATTAAACACCTGCTTCAGCATATCCAATCTCATCTATTTTACATCATTCCAACCGTAATCATGTCCAAGATCCTCACTGTTTTTGGCGCCACTGGCAACCAGGGTGGTTCTGTTGTTCGAGCCATCCTCAACGACCCCGCTCTCTCCAAGGAGTTCAAGATTCGTGGCATCACCCGTGATGTTTCTAAGCCTGCCGCAAAGGACCTTGCCTCCAAGGGCGTAGAAGTTGTCGCTGTAAGTAATTTTTTCCTGCATTTTTGCCCAATTCTAACACATCGCTAGGCCGACATGAACACTCTGGAACAAGCTGCCCCCGCTGTCAAAGACGCCCACACTGTCTTCCTTGTCACAAACTACTGGGAGACTGAGAAGGGCAACGGAGAGATTGCTCAAGGCAAGGTTGTTGCTGATGCCTGCAAGGCTGCTGGTGTCAAGCATCTCATCTTCTCTTCTCTTCTCGACACAAACAAGATCAGCGGAGGTCGCCTCACTCACATCAAGCACTTTGAGGGCAAGGCCGAGATTGAGGAGTACATTCGAAAGATCAACCTCCCTGCCACTTTTGTCCTTCCTGGGTTCTTCATGTCGAACTTGTTTACTATGATCCGAAAGAATGAGGAGGGTGGTTACACATGGTCTCTCCCTGTCTCAGGCGACAAGGCTCAGGTGCCTCTGTTCAACGTTGGCGACGATAATGGTAAGTTGAACACAACACCAAGAGGAAAGAATTACATCTAACAACTTGCAGGCAAGTTTGTCAAGGCTGCTATCAAGCACTTCCCCGATACTCTCAACAAGCGAATCTACGCTGCCACCGACTACTACACCCCCGATCGCATGATCTCCGAGTTCTCCGAGGTCATCGGCAAGCCCGCCACCTTCAACCAAATCCCCTCAGACGCCTTCAAGTCCTTCCTTTCCCCTCACGTCGCCCAGGAAATGTTGGAGAACATGCTGCTGCTAGAGGACCCTGGCTACTATAACAAGGCGGACCTCAAGGAGAGCGCTGACCTGTTGGACGACAAGCCCACCACGTGGAAGGAGTTTGTCCAGAAGTACAAGGCCAAGTGGGAATAAATACGGGATTAAGATAAAGAAGTTAACTTTCATCTAATTAATTAAATCAAAACGCCATTACACGACGACGTTATGTCCTGGGTCATCAATAATCTGTTAGAACAATTCATGGAGTCGTCTGCATGAGAAGATGTGGGCCGTGGCCATGTCCCTCTTATCGGCACAACACAATCAGTTCAATGGAAAAGCAGAACTAACGATACTGTCAAATAAATTTCCATCGAGATCTAGGAATATTCTTTGCTATGAAGTTGAAAACAAGACTCCTTTATATGCACACGTCAAAGACACTCTATCACCAGACTGTTGTTTCCCCATTGATCGGAAAGTCGGCCCAGTTGTACTCAAAGACAGACCAAACTTGTTTCCTCTTCTCTTCTGTAAGCGTCCATTGCAAATCATACCTAAAAAGCATCAGTCAACGTCCTCAGGATGCTGGGGTCAAACATACCAATACTGAGCGATGCTATGAGGATTCGTCGCCATCGCACGCCAGAAAACGAGACGAGGGGTCAGTCGAAAGTTGTGCAGCTCTGGGTTAAAATCAGGCACTATGTGTCCAATATCGCTGTCCTCTGTTGGAAACTCGTCTATCCGGGGATCGACGAGATCGATAAAGGCCGCCGCTATACGTCCCTCATCGTAACTCATCTTTCTCTTATCACACGAGTAATTCTCCAGATCTGGACCCGTAATAACCACGTTGCCTAAGCCATCATGCCATCGGTAGGCGTACTGAAAGTATTTGCCGTCGACTAGAGGTGTGCCATACAAAGCCATGAGGCCAAGGGCGCTGGCATATCCTTCTGATATCGATGTCGTAGTAAGATCGTTGAGATTACAAAAGTTGTGCACTCCTCCAGCAAAGAGGTTTGCTTTCATTCTTGCCAGGTAGTGGATAAAGTGTCCATACTCGTGGCCCATTGTCGCTGGGATTTCAGATTGGCTGTCGGGGATGCTGATATATACCGGATCTGCTGCGGCATCTGAAAAGAAGGCACCGGATGAAGGCGCTGGGTACCAGATTTGGACTTGAGTTAGTTCGCCGTCTCTGTTGGCGATCTCTTCCTTGACGTATGACGAGAGGTATTCGTAAGCGTCAGCAACCCACAGAGCTCGATTGTACTCGGTGTCTTCAAAGTTGACTGTGACTTGAATAGTTTCACCCGCAAGGGCAGTCCACTGTTGTTTTGCCAGACTCTTGCGAATCTCGCTCTGAACGAACTCCTCTGTTTCATCTCGACGGGTTCCGATGGTGTAGTGTTCGCCCCGGAGGATCACGTAGAGGGTATTGGCAACGATCTTGTGGTCTTTCCCAATGCTGAAGGTAAAGGTCGCTTCCCCGTTGACATCTGTAAAGGCTATCGAAGACCAAGGCCCGACTCTGTATCCTTCGGATTGCGAGAAGAGATCTGCATATGCTATTATTACCAGGTGGCGCAGGGGCATTGTCCGGCCCCAACGGTCCGTGAAGGTGAATTTGGCCTTGACGTATGCGGGTACGATGTCATCTCGGGTATCGAGAGATTTCTTGTCATATTTTGAGTCACAGGCACACGAGAAGGAAGGAGAATGATCGGCGTATACTGTGACTGTATGATAGACGGTTTCCGTGACGGGCTCGCATTTCGATGGCGGGAATGACTGAGACTGATGAACCGATTCTTGGACAGGGATAGAAGGCTTTTCGGGCATAGAGGTATAGTCGACTCCTGGGTTGGTACTGACAACAGGACTTGGGGGCACTGTCGACGGGATTACCACTGGAGAGGGCGTAGTTGCAGGGATCGAAGAAAGAGCCTCGTTCTTCTCTTTTGGTTCCATGTGGTCGACTGGGATAAAAACTCCCCGTGTAGGCTTCGTCTCAGTCACCGTAATGTTGTCGACACCCATAGGGACGATGGCCTTTCTCTCTTCCACGATCTCGTTGTTGACATAATGGGCGTGTTCCGAGATATTGCGAGCTGACCACCATTCTTGTTCTTGGTTGTAGAAGAGGATGGCTCCGCCCGTTTCGACCGAATACCGACCACCACTTCCGTCATCGACGTTGACTAGAATGAGCAAATCTTGCCAGTTTGTTGTAGAGATGCTGAATCGAAACGTCTGTTCAAACTCTGGGTTTGCGTTCGTGGCCTGAACAACTTCGGTGTGTGTAGACCGATGTGCGATTATAGCTGGTCTCATTTGCCGGATAATATGGAGATATAGAAAGGTCTAATGTGAAGGAATCCGCTTTTGATGCTACACGTTCAAACGCGATGGGTACGCGGACGTCGAGGATTCTCTCGTGCTTGCTAAGGTACTCGGGAGTGGCGAGGACCTGGTTCGCGATGATGGCGGCTCGCCAACCGACATTTGGCGCAGTTGCATGGACAGGAACTATCCATGCTAGCCACACCAAAAATGCCACCAGATACTTCATGTTGGGGTGGTGATTGACGACCGTAGGGGGACGCTGAGCAAGAACTGTGCGAGCAGCATCGGCAGGGGAAGAGTAAGATATTTTAAACTTGACAGGCTATTGTAAGCTTAAACTTATGTTTTCTCAGCGATATGCAGCTGACATGTCGAAACCGCATGGGGAAAAATATCGATAGCCTAGCTGAGAGACGGAGTGAAGCCATCTCAAGCCGCTCATCGCTGGGCCACCACCATTGGCTAACCAGAGCGCCTCCTGCCAAGGATCAAGCACATTAACGGAACAAGCCGCCACCTACGAAAATATCTAGCACAGAAAAAGACATATTTCAAGGGACTTGTGTTCATTTTAGGTCACAAGCCTCCGCCTTTTGTTCGAGGCGCAATCCATCCCACGCTGCTGGTGCTGGTCTAGACCTGAGCTAGGGCGCCATGAAAACGGCGGAGTGAGGTGAATTCAGCCCTGTAGCCCCAACCCAGTGAGCTAAATGGCTGCTTTGGAAGGATCCGGCATTTCAGCCCGGCTGGATCTGAGCCAAGCCGGCAAATAAGAGGCGCGGGGAATGTCGTTGGGCACATGGGTTTTCTCGGCAGGAGTAAATCCCGAAGCCTCTTGCGGGAGCTGAGAGTTTCTTGGGACGTAATAAAAACCTCGGGTTCGGAATAAAGGATTCTATGTCGCCAGGTTTGAGGCTCTGGTTAAGCCTCATCTTACTGCGCATGGCAGTATTCTTAGCAGTTTGAAGCACATCTCAGCTGATGCTTTTGAGGGACGCTGAGGTTTCTAAGCTGCGAGACAAATTCGTGTACCTACTGTTGTATGATAGCTTTTGGGAGCTTATTAGGTATGTGCTCAACATGTCTGGTAAGCAGACTTTCTGTGGTCTCATCTCTTAACCCCCCAGTCTTTGTTAGAGATAGGTTTGCCGTTTTTAAGTGGCGTGGTTAATGTAAAAACGAAGCTCCAGGGGAGCGCTGTGTGAGATGCTTCGGCAATGTCATTTTCTCGTAGGACAAATCAGAGGCAGCCTATCAAAGCATCACAGGCCCGATGAGTTATTGACAGATACGACGTCTCTCAACACCTATCTGATAAACCCTAGGATCTTAAAAAAGACAGATAGACGGTCCAACGCGCAAGTGTCGGCGTGCGTTGACCAATTTAGTAGGACAGTAAGCGCGAATATATTTAGATCCCGAAATGTATATACGGAACCCAGAACAGCCGCTCTTGTTCAGATGCTGGCCCAATAACGACAGCATCCCGGACCTGCTTCTTTACCTCCATGCTGTCACTATTTATCCGAACACTCTTAACCCACCGATCTCGAAGTTCCCTCGTAGCATGATGTAGCCCTCGACTTACAGACTTATCTTCTAACCCCCTATCCCGTAGAAATCCGTACATCAACTTGGCCATCTCTACACATAGCTCGTCGTCGAAGACACTCCAGAGGGTGCCCACCACATGCCTGAAGCCGGCGAGCTGAAACGCATTGGCTAGATGAATGCTTTCGTCCATCGACCCATCATTTCGAACTCGACTGGTCCCACATGCTGATAGATAGGCAAGAAACGGCCGTATCGACCCAAGCTTCGTGTCCAACAGGCTTTCGACGGTAAGCGGCTTCTCTTTCCAATCTTGGAGAAGCAATGTGCTCTGTAGTGGCTCAAGGGGGTGGGTACTGCCATGACCCGCGAAGTGGAAGACCTCGCAATTGTTCAGCGCCGATAGGACGTCATCTCTGTACGGGTGAGGCTGTTTGTGGGGTAAAATATCGTTTCCCATCACAGAGAGTACCGCGCTGACCTCGCTACGTGCATACCGGAGGGGACTTTGGCCTGTGGTTTCATCCATAGCCACCGCCACAAGGTCCTTCGGTGACTTCCCGTTCTCCATTGTTGACGGGTATTGATCCCGGAGTCCACGAATGATCGCCTTGATGGAGGGAGAATAGGATGAGATGACCATATCAAGGGTAGAATTGCGACCACAATCCAGGTGATGTCCGGCTGCATGCAAGGGAAATCTGCTCATCTCCCCTGTAGGAACCCACCACACCCGGGGCCCTGTGCTCTCGGAGGAGGGCATCCGACTGGTGGTAGTGAAATCCATAGAGTCAAAAATAGGCGACACAACGCTGTCCCAAAGCCACATAAGCGTTGTTAGAGAGCCAGGTTCCATCGAGTATTTCTCAAGGGCCTCCGGCGAGACCAGGGGTAACGGGAGTGATCGGAGGCCAGATTCCTCAATGATCAACGCGTCACATCGATGCGAACTGACATTCAAAATCACAATCCAGCCATGCTTTGCAGCTTCCAACATCTCTTCGTTTGATGCGGGGAGAAGGAATCGGTCGAATCCTCTTTTCGTACGGATCTCTTTACAGAGTTGGTCAAGTCGCCGTGTGGCCTCATGACGACTTTGGAGTTCCATTTCCGCAACCACCTTAGGATCCATGTGCTCAGCCTCGGGGCGTATTGATGATCCTGCTTCATGCATGGAAGGTTTGTCCAGTTGATCTCGCAAGTCCATAAAGGTTCTTGCCAAGTCAGGATGGCATATTTCAAGTCTCAAAACATCGTCTTGCTCAAAGGAAGCACCTGCAATGACACCACGTCCTATCTCAAGGTATTGTATAGCGGCTTCAGCGCCTTGGCCGGAATGAAGGGCAATTGCTGCCGCGTTGGATGCCATTCCGGTAGCGTCAGAGAGAAGATGACGCTTATCCGTGTTTTGCAACGCTCGCGGTGTCATCAAAGGAATCAAGTTGATGGCCGCCTCCGCGAGTGTGTTTGCTCCTGGGTAGTTGGCAATACCCGGAAGGCTCAGGAAACGACGGCCTGCCCTGACTCGCACGCTAGTGGCAGAATTAGAGACGGACAGAACCTTTGAGAAGCATTCTGTGGCACTCTTCCAGTCTGCCTCTGACTTTGTTCTGGGATAGCGGACGCGAAAGATCTCTCCAGCTGCATTCATGCACTCGGCTTGAACCGGATGATCGACAGGTGCGGCATCGAGGGCTTCTCGGGCCACATTTACGGCCTCATCAAGAGTTTCTAGGTCATTCACGAGGGAATATTTGTCCTTCAAACGTAAAGCAACGTTGCTTAGCCGTTCAGCCTTGCCATGATGACCTGTCGGGGTAGCGCCCACAGCTTGCCGGGACATATCAAGTGCTTCGTTGAGGTCCGCAGAAGAACGAGTGAGCGAGTATCTGAAGGCTAAGCAATCGCCGAGGTTACCCAAACATGCGGCCCTGGAGCGGTACCTCTTCCCAGAGGGGTCAACGGCCTCTCGCAATAGGCCGATTGCTTCATTAAGGTCGTGTGGATCTCGTGTGCGTAAGTACTTGTCGGACAAGCTCTTCCCAAGGTTATTTACCCGAGAGTATCGTTCTGGGCTGTCCGGTGGGGTTGCATTAACCACCGTTCGGAATTCATCGATAGCTGTGTTCAGATCTCTGATCGCCCCTGTGCGATGAGACCTGATGGCCAGACACTTGGCAAGGCTCATAGAGCGATTAGCTACCTCCGAATCGTCATTTGAGCTAGCATCAAGTGACTGGCGGAATATTTCAATGGCCTCATCAAGACCTGCCATGTCCCCAGTTCGTGCGAACTGGTCTGCCAAGCGCAGTCCGAGGTTGTTGAGCCATACTGCACGTGCTGGGTCTGTTGGAGCCGCTTGAAGTCCTTTCTGCAACATCCGAATAGACTCTGCGAGATGTTCATATTTCATGGTGAGGGCGTAATAATCGGCCATGGAATTGCCCAGATTCGTGAACCATTGTGCCCGTGGGGGGGATTCCGGTCGGCTGACGTGGACGGCCTCCCGTAAAAGCTGGATCCCCTCCTCGAGATCGTCGCGTTCTTTCAAGAGCATGTATCGTTTGTGAAGATTAAGTGCCAGGTTATGAAGTCGCCCAGCTCGGTCGGAGTTTTCTGGTGACGTAGCATGAACTGCGTCCCGTGACATAGCAATAGCTTCATTTAGATCTGCTCTCGATCGAGTGTTTTCATATTGTTCTCCTAAATGCCTTCCCAGGTCGTTCAAACAGACTGATCGAAAGCTTTCCTCAAGGGAGGTAGATCTGAGGGCCTCTCGCAGAATGGAAATTGTTTGCTGTAGGTCTGAGATTTCCTTCGTTGCCGCGTATTTATACCCCAGCGCGTGCCCCAAACTGCTCAGATAGGCACCACGGTCTGGATCATCTGGACTGGTTGCATGGAGGATCATCTCAAAAGTCCGAATGGATTCTTCTAGGGCCTCAATTTTTTGAGTTCTAGTATAGCCCTGAGCCAGTTGGATCGCATGCGTGCGGATTTGTGCGATATCCTCTTTTGAGAGGGACTGGATGGCCCGAGTGGGGTCTTCGGTGTCATTAATATTTAGAAAATGGAGAAAAAAAAAAAGAATCAATCTGGATTCAACTTGGCCGTGGTTCTCTGCTGGGAGCATACACTCCTACTCTTATGATATCTATCATTAACAAGAGCCTCATCGCTTAACGTTACGGATCACATAACCCTCAGACTGAGAGACATCTAGATGTTGGAGTCACCAGCGCTCACAGCAACCCTGTATCATTACGATGCCGATTGGTCCCTCAATCGAGCCATTTTCTGTATTGATCTTTGATGTATGAGAGGCAATATGCAGTGCGCGCGCGTGTTGCTAGAATTGAGGCCATCCACTTCTCAGCATCTTCCCACCCACTTGAAGGGTTATCCTATGCCCCGCGCGCTCCTGTGTAACCTTGATTGTGCTGTTATGTTATGCCGACACAACCCTTGCTCAAATTTCTAAAACTACTCATAGAGTTCCATACCCAATTCCTCGGCAGTTGGGAAAAGGGCTTCCATTGGGTAGTTCAGACATGTAGGCATTACGATTGCCTCAGGACCACATCGGAAAACATCTGTTGCCTAGAAGCCCGCATATTCAGCCCAAGACTTCGTGTGAGGCCTCAAAAGCAGCCCGGGGCTACCCGACCTGTACGATCTCGTATGTAATGCATGGATACCTGGTATGTGCTGCCCTTCCCCTCTCCATGATGGACAGTCGCGCGTTGTTTTGAACCCGGCAGCCCTGGCTAGGCCTGCTGAGCCGCAGTTGGTACACTCGTAGCTCTTGCTGATCTATGTATGTTTACGTCATGTTAGCATAGCACTGAGACACCAGTCATGTATGGTGCCCACATCCAATCCGCGTGTAGTGAGTCGCAAATGACAATCTCACGTCTGAACATAGGTACCATGCAGGATTTGAACAACAATGCGGTCCGTCGAATGACACCCAACCACATCAGGTCACGCAAGACTCGACTGAGTAATCGTTTTCGCCAACTATCTGTCATCCCATGGGGCCTATCGTCCTAGTCCGATAGCTACTATGCGCTTAAATATTACATCAACTGGCATCTACCGGCCGTTTCGCAGTCCATAACAATCAGCTTCCATAACCATCAGCTAAAACGAGAACTCGAAAATGGCAAACAGCTCACGGCTTGACAGAGTATATGCGCAGTTGTTGTGTAATCATCCGTATGGATGGGCACTGTTCAAAAAGGTCACCACGAAGGACATCTTTCCAGGTGTTTGTGGCTTTTTTGATACTGATGGCGATTGGCATCCCTTGGTCAATCTCAATGACCCGAGCAGCCTCGCCGACTCGAACATGACCGTCCCCGGCACAGGTATCGGCAAACGCCGAGAGCCAGAGTCAATGGTATGGGGCCCAAAGCAATCAGGCTCTACTTCAAGCAATTCGATTGGCAGTACTGTTGGGACATCGTGAGCATGACCTTCGCTTTCCTTGGAATTTGTGTAACTGTATTCTGCATGTCAGAAAGTAGTTCCACACTGCACCAACAGCGCCATCTCGAATGCATCTGCTGACACTCTCCAGGCTGGTAGTTGCCCCGGTCGAAGCCTCAGTCACCGTTTCATTCGAGAGCAGCGATGATAAGGGTGCCGTGCTTATCACCGAAAGCCCGGTTTGGAAGAATCAGATTGGCGATGAGCGCGAGGCCCTGCAGTGGATGGCTGAAAACACGGATGTAATGCTACGTCGGTATGGGGATATCATCAAGCGGCATGGTATCTGGATTGTAGCCAAGACCTACTCTACCCGTCGTTGCGCCATTGCTGTCATGACAAGCCAGGCTTCAGCGGTTGAGATTGGCCTTGGGGCAGATGTGCAGGGCTTGTTGACGCTGAAGCCCGAGAGCAGATGGACGAAAAATACCGGTAGTTCTTGCACAGAGCTGCATGAGGACGGCTCTGGGGTGGTTGCGTTTATGAGTGGGATATACTTCTCGCAAAAACCCCTCAGGTCAAAGTTGAGGCACACACGGGATCAACACCAACAGAGGAACAAGATCTTCCGCGGAGAAGAAGGCCAGGGAGACGAAAATATTCTTGATGTGGATGGAGATGTTGAGCTTCATGTACAGCATTATCCTCCCCTGGCCGAAAGATAGTTTGCCTGAAAGCAATGCATCCTTCCATGTTATTTAGTCTTGACTGCTCCAAACCTTTCAAGATAAAGACCATCTGTAGTTCTCAGACCATGTCAGAACCAATTCGTAGATATCGTTTGCTTATACAATCGGCAAAGGGATGGCCTTGTTGGCCACAAGGCATGATGCAGCGTGATGCCTCCCGCATGTTCACCGATGATAAGCTTAAGACCACCCATCTGCAGTAGAGTCGAGTTTTATAGGACTAGCTTGAGTCGCACCAGCACATTTCTCTCCTCGCTTGTAAACCAGAAGTGCACATAGGTCAGCAGACATCTTGTGGCGGATGCAACACTCAGCTTTCGTGTGTGAATATCTCCAAACAGTAATGATAAGCATATTCTATGAATAATAACATGTTTAATATTGAATTTGCGCGCATTAGGAAGACCATGATGCGCAAACTGCGATGGGAGGGTTGGGACGGTACTGTAAATCTGAACTTGGAGGCGAGTTGAGAGAACAGAAATTGTTACATAAACCCATAGAATAACCACTCTTGTCGGAAACCAACAGGCAACACCAAAAAATCTCATTCGTCTTGAACACCAATCAACATGCCTAAGAAGAAATATGCCCTCCTAGTTGGGATTGACTCGTATCTCAACGGGTCGAGAACGTCTTCAGACGGCCAGCAACTATTGCTTAGGCCCCTCCGTGGATGCGTCAAAGATGTCAAAGACATGAAAAACTTCCTTGAGAACTACTCATTTGACGAGATCACCTCTCTCACATCCCCCAATTTGAATCCCGAGGAACCGACCGAACTATCTCCGACGTTCTCCAACATTCGCACAAGCTTCGATAGCATCCGAAGCCAAGTAGAAAGGGGGGACACTTTCTTTTTCCACTACTCGGGGCATGGGGCACAGCTCCCACGGGTGAGAGAATCACCCGCAGATCGTCTGAAGGACCCGTCGCTCCTCACAATGGACTTTTGTGATGGACAGCCTGCGTTGCGCGGATGGCAGCTTAATCAGTGGCTGCAGGACCTCCACACCAAAGGTGTCCATATTGTGGTTTCTCTCGATAGCTGCTATTCCGGTGGTGCTTGGAGAGATGATAACACGACCTACCGCACGCCACAAGATTGGCCCAATGATATTGGCAACTTGCCTGCCGATGAGGCCGCCGCCGCCGCCGCCGACCCCGAACATCCCGACTCGCCGTATCGGGATGCTAGAGTGGAACCCTGCTGGTCCATCAACCCAGAGAATTTTACTCTTCTGACGGCTTGTGACGTCCTTGAAAGGGCAGCAGAGACGACCGTGGACGGGGAAAGCATGGGTGCCTTCACAAATGCACTCCTGACTTATGTGCGCGGAGGCGCATCGACGACTACCTATCGGATGATTCGAAACCACCTTTCAGGGAAGCTTGGGTGCCAAACGCCAAAGATTTATGGCCACGACAGACAAATCTTCCTCAGAACTTCGGAGCCTCTCTCTGTCACGCGTCTTTCCATACAGATTCGAGACGGGCAAATTCTCGTTCCGGTTGGCAAAGCTCACGGTGTCCACCAAGGCTCTGAGTTTATGCTGTCGCAAAAGAACATGATTGTATCTATTCAGAAAGCGAATGATTTTGACTCCATCGCAGAGGGGCCCAGCGGGCTCGCTGATCAACAACACCACATGGCGATCCCATCAAGATGGAATTTTGGAGAAAAACCATTCCAAGTACTTGTCGACCCTGCCTTTGGACCTGCCTTTCGAACGTTTCTGCGCGAGTCGCTCAACAATAGAATTTCCGGTGTCGTCGACGTCATCCCAAACTCTGAGGACCATCAGGGCACCGATTTGTTGAGATTGGAGAAGGAGGGAGACGAGGTGAAGATTCTTGGGCCAAGGTCGTTGATTGGATACGACGTTCCTGTGCGACCTCTCAGGATCCGAGGCAATGATGCGGCAACACTTGCCGAAGAATCAGCCGCCCCATTGGCACACTTGGGCCGGTTTAGAAGTGTTCTCAACGACCCCAGAGAAATGCTTTCTTCCTTGCAGCAACCTTTTGAAGTCAAGTGGACACCAGAGAACGTTACCGTGCCCACGGCGTCATACCCAACCAACCAGAAGTTTCTGTTCGAGTTCACGAGTAAGAGCAGCGATGAACTATACGTTGCGCTTATTCTGTTCAGTCCTGAATTCAAAATTCGGCAAGTGTACCCCTCGGATGACTCTTCACGACCAGTCCGTCCTGGCAGTGATTTCGATGTCACTGTAACGATGTGTCTTCCCAAGGCTCCGGGTTCCGTGGAAGACACACTTCATTACAGCGGTCGTCGCGACATTCTTCGTACAATAGTTACGCGTGGTAAGCAAGTTTCTTGGGCAAGTTTGGAGTTGCCGCCGATCTGGGAGGCAAAGGAGATAAAAGTCGCTCAAGACAAGGGGTTTGATAGGGATGGGGAGGCCACTGAGAATGTCCGCTTGTGGATTAACGACAAGGAGATTATAACTGGCTGAGTTTGGTATTATGTGTGCTTGGCTGTGAAAAAAATGAGAAAATCAATAAAAGAAATATGGGCTTGTGACGGTGGACTCTAGTAATAGGCTTCAGATAGTCTTGGATTGTACTTCTCTTTCCTTACGGAGTAGCTTCTCGTTTCTAATACCTGAGAATGACTGATGGGCCTAGGTCTATGAAGGACTTTTCAATTAGGCAAAAAAATATGAAAGCTACTAGAATATAGGATAAGTGTGTCGAGCTTTGCAGTTACCTACAAACTGTAACAACGCTGGTGAAATAGTAGTAGTAGAACTAATATAAATAAGGCTCAGAGCATCTAGTAATCAAGGGTGCTCTCAGTAACTTCATGCCTAAAATCTACCTCAGTCCTCCAGCCAGCAAAATCTCCTGTCCCGTCATATATCCCGTCTTTGCCATCCTTTTTTCCATGTCAGCAGTGAAGTTTAGGATTTAATCAGAATTCTTACATCGTCACAACGTTTGCAACCTCTTCAGGAACTCCCAGACGGTGTACGGGGATGCTAGCTGCGATAGCCAATCCTGGATCTTCTTCCCTTAGAGCCTCAAGATCGGCATTCTTCTCCCATGTCCTGTACCTAAAGTCAGTGAAATTCTGTTTATTCGTGGGTGAGCCCGTACTGTGACTTTGGAGTTGGTATCATGCCTGTGGATCCAATCAAGGCGGGAAGAACCTGTAGTTGAAGGTTCAGCAAAATGTCAGGGCTGAGGGCATGGAAGCGCCCTACGATATTGACAGTCACTCCCTCTGGCGCGAGTACAGTAGCAAGGTTGAGACCCATAGAACTACCAACAATTAGCAATATCCTGCCTAGCGACAGGAAAACTCACCTGAGAGCTCCCTTGGTAGCTGCATAGTGGCATCCATTGATACCACCACCTCGGCTAGCAATGCTTCCAACGAGGATGACGCGGCCCCATCCTTGGGAGCGCATGCCTGAGAGACAGGCCTTGGTGACGACAAATTGGCTCCGAGCGTTTACCTCCATAACTTCATCCCAGTTATCCTCCTCAATATTCTGAATATCGCGGATGCGTTTTCCAACGCCAGCATTGGCAACAAGAATGGACACAGCAGAGTGCCTTCCAACCACTTCATCATGCTTCAACACATCGGGAACAAGCGCTCTTGTGGCATCACGGTTAGAGAGGTCAGCGGCAACACAGAAGAATCGCTGGTCTGGAAACAAAGCCTGAAGTTCAGAGGCCAGAGTCTGGGCCTTGTCCTGCATGCCAGGGTGGCTTGTCAGCTGGGTCTCGAACCAGGAAATATCGGCTGAGCCAAGACACTTACTTGACTCGAAGAATAGTGCAAAGCTACGTCGCAGCCCTCGGCAGCCAGGGCCCTAGCACATGCGGAGCCGATACCTCCAATGTGTGGATATTAGCTGGGGGACCTTACACACAAAACATGACTGCAGGGAGGGGTAAAATACCTTGCGCCCGTTACGAGGGCTAGACGACCCTTAACTCGATTATCGACTGGCTTGATGTGATATGTCGTCATGGTGAACACTTGTGAGATGGTTGGTGAGAGCGGAGATGTAGTACCGAAGATGAAAGCCGGATAAGAAGAAGCAAATGATGCACGAGGACAGGACAGAAGAGTCAAAGCAACGATGAGAGAGTGCGGGGTACTCTCGTCCGAAACGCCGATCCGCCGAAGCTATCCCCGCTAATAGCAAGGATCTAGAGAGTTTACTGAGACGACATGTTGCACAGCCACGATGAGGATGAACGATTTGGGGTCATGGCACATGAGCTTTGAGATGTTGGATCGGGTCGAGTTGTGTGTTGCTTCGTTTTCTTCTCGTCCATCTTGGATGTGTCTTCCGGGTTTCGGCTATGTCGATTCAACTTGATCTTTCTGATGGTCAGAGAGGATAGATTTGAGATACCCTTCTATCAGACACAGCTTAGCTACCTACCTAGCATACTACCAGAGTTTGACCGATACTACCTGTTTGTGGAGAAAAGAGACTGGGGAAATTAAGCTTAATTCTAGATAGCATCACGAACTAACAGCGTCTAATCATGCCTATAGGGACCAGACGATGACAATCTTGGCCTCTCAAATGGACGAGATCGATATCGTTGTATCCTCTCATCCCTGTGCACGCATCCGAACATTTCCGATCTTACAGGCCTGATAATTCAAGATGCCGAGATGTCTGCGTACTACGTAGTAGGGTCTACATACCCTCGAACCAGTCAAGAGGTTGGTTTTCGGCGAAACAATACGCAAAAGAACCGGGATATGGCGCGGTTAGGTAACGAAAAGCAAATGCCAAGAGTCTGACGATGCGTCCAGTCTGGGGTCTCAAGTGTCCACTATATTCCTGCCATGCGACGGTAACATGCGTGGATTAAAAAATCCCTCGTCGGAATAGAGAAACAGGGTAGTATCTTGGGACCCCTTTATCCGTATTGTGATCGAACGTTTCCGGGTCCACGGTGAGGGGGGGCAAAACTCGGAGGGTATTTCTGTCTACCGAACGACGATCAAAGCACTCATGGTTGCACAACGATATTGTATCTAGTTTAGCTGCGCAACAAACTGCCGGCTTCTTACATTCTGACTCAAATTATTGGCCTCGGTATCCATCTTGCACGTTTTAATGGCCGACCGCCAACGTAGATCTTTGTCCTCTTCGGGGTCGTCTACACCAAAGTTTAGAATAATCCCCCGCCGTGTACCCTGATCCTAGCCCAGCGAGTCATGACACCTCTCGCGACCAACATCTGACTTGGCGTAAGGAATACTCATTCGAGGTTTATATTATGTATTTTGACCGTGATGGTCTTGTGTGAATTATTAAGTTGACTACTGCCTTGGCCTACTGTAGCCGATTAAAATGGCCACCGAAGTTTGCATATACTACGTTGTCCCTCTCGTCGCCGCCTACCAAAGCCGCTGATCCCAACCCTTATTCTTGGCAGATCCACCAATGCCCTGATGATTACAGGTAATACGCCGAGAGCGCAACACCATCCCACCTTGTCGAAGGGTCACGGATCACCAAGTCCAGTCCCCAACTTCCCCGTGGGGAACTAGACGGGGGTTGTGACGGTTGTTGATCATGCATGAGGTGTGCTTGAACCTTGTAGACCTTGTGATGTCGTCGATGGAGTAGAAAAAGGGTCCGTCTCCCCCGCCATGAAAGAAAGAACAACAAGCATTGCTACGTGTACTGCATCCTTACAATTCTTCTCAACAACGGTCTGAACTCTGTTCTTCTCTCTTCTCTACTCAATAACCTATGGGCTTCAATACTCATGCGTCGGGCACCAATGATCCGCCTGCAGTGCGGAACTGGCGTATCCATCTGATCGCCTTGGTAGCCAGCATGTCTGCGCTTGCCAGTGAGTCTATGACAACATGACCCAATGATGTGCAAATGCTGAACTTTTTCAAAGTGGGATACGACACCGCAGTTATTGGAGGCACAATGGCTCTTGAATCCTTTATTCGAGACTTTGGACTCGACACGGCCGAAAAGACGGAGCGTGATACCCTTCAGGGCAACATTGTGTCGACCTTTCAAGCCGGTTGCTTCTTCGGTGCTCTCCTCACCTTCCCAATCGCCGAGAAATATGGTCGGAAAAAGACCATCATCGGCGCCGCTCTTGTCTTTTTGCTCGGGGGTACGCTGATGACGGCTGCTAATGGTAACATGAGCATGGTGGTTGGTGGTCGAGCCGTAGCTGGACTCGGTATCGGAGCCTCCTCTCTCACTGTGCCTGTCTACATCGCTGAGACTGCTGTAAGTTGATTCTTTTCTTTTAAAAAGTTCTGAGTCTAACATTTATAGCCACCATCTATTCGTGGTCGACTGGTTGGTATCTTTGAAATTGCCTCGCAAGGAGGTGGCATGCTTGGCTTCTGGATCAACTATGCCACAGATCGTACCATCGATGTCAACACCAAGACCCAGTGGATTATCCCCCTTGCTCTTCAACTGGCTCCGGGTCTGGGTCTCGCTATCGGAATGACTTGGTGTCCCGAGTCTCCTCGATGGCTTGCACGAGGTGATCAGTTTGAGGCCGCTGAAAAGGTTCTCACCATGATTCGAGGACTTCCATCCGACCACGAGTATATCCGTCATGAGATGGGCGAGATCAGAGCTCAAGTGGAAGAGAGAAGTACTAACAAGATGAGCAAGAAGGATCAGTTCAAGAAGCTCTTCCAGAAGGGTGTCCGTAACCGCATGGGTATTGGCATGGCCCTCATGTTCCTCCAGAGTTTCACAGGTGTCAACATCATCACTTACTACGCTCCCCGAATCTTTGAGAGTCTCGGAGTTCCAGGGACGTCGTTGAAGTTGTTCTCGACCGGGTTTTACGGCATCGCCAAGACGCTTGGCATGTTCCTCTTCACATTCTGGGTGGTTGAAAAGGTCGGTAGGCGCAAAGGCTTGATCTGGGGCGCCGCGCTTGGCTGCATCCCCATGTGGTATATCGGAGGCTATGTTATGAGGGCAGATCCGGCAGGCGCTGCCGCCGCCGGGACCGTCAACCGTGATGGCTGGGGTTACCTGGCTATTGTGTGCGTCTACATCAACGCCGTTATCATCTGTGCTACGTGGCAGGGAATCACCTGGACTTATGCATCTGAGATCTTCCCGCTCGACATCCGCATGCTGTGTGTGGCTGTCACCACGGCTGATACCTGGTTGGGATCTTTCATCATCGCGAGATCTACGCCTTATATGATTTCTGATCTTGGATACGGAGCCTATTTCTTCTTCAGTGCCATCTTGGTGTGTATGGGTATCTGGTCCGTCTTTTTTGTGCCGGAAACGAAAGGTTGGTTCTTCTCCTCTTACAACAGTAAATACTGGTGTGCTAATACATCTCTAGGTATATCTCTCGAAGAGATGGATGCCCTATTCATGAAGCCAGTCTACAAGACGGTATGGGCACAAATACGAGGCAAAGAGGTGCTGGCCGCTGATCGCCCCGACTCTCCATTCGATGATGACGAGAAGGCAAAGGAGCTCCGAATCCCTTGAAGATTCGGCTCCCAAGATGGAATCTATCTTTAGACTACATACCACTGAGAGAGGCTATAGCAGTGCACTTGCAAATGCAAGTCAGATTATTTAGCTGTTGCAGGGTAATAATAGACTTGAGTTATTTCCATCATTCCAATGATTCCAGAAGGACTTTGAGAAAATCGGAAGCCTTAAATTAAGGTCCAAATTAGAAACCTGCCACACCAAAAGTTTTAGGTGCTTATCGCAGACCCATGTCTGCCCAGCCCAGGGAACTTTTGTTCGGGTGTGGGAGGGGGAGAGGGAACAGGGGAGGATGGATCCTAGTCTATTACAGGTAAAGATCAGAGGGGGTAGTAAGCATGAGATTATTGATTGATTTATCGATAAGCATGACCTCGTTATTTCATCAATATTTTCTGTCTTTGTTCAAAAACTAAGCTTCTCTCGACCGTGTGGTCAACTATCCAGGCTACCAGGATGGCAGGTTAACCTCTGCTGACCGGGCCTTTTCCCCGCAAGCTTTTTCTTCAGGTGATGAGATGGTTGTAACCAAGCTTGGTAACTATTAATAATAGCCTTTATCTTTGCTCCAACGGTCCCCATGCTCGCCAAGACTCCCCTAGCAATCACGGTCGTTCCATTGGCTCCTGGGCGAAAAAAGCCATGGTCCGACGGGGGATTGGGAATGGCCGCACTGTTTTCCCTTTTGGTCCTTTTTTTGTTGTCTCTTGCTTTTATTGCCAAGACCTTGGGTGTCCTGACGCATCCAACAAAAGAGACAATCGCCGGGGTCCCCCGTGACGAGTCGAGTCGAGGTCTCAAGGCCAAGAGATTGCCGGCCGGTGAAGGATGAGTTTTGCTGGTTGGAATGATCCTTTGTGAAGCTTGTCTTGATGAAGTGAAGTTTGGAGAAGAAGTCTCCTCCCTCCCTCCCTTTGTTTGTCTCTGCACTTCACATGCGCCACCCGAGACCACGGATCACCTGTTTCCGACCATGTCTCGGGCTGCAGTGCAGTGCTGAGCTCTCTGCAATGCTCCGGTGGTGGTACAACATGGCTGGCACGTCCTCTTGTACCCCGTACCCACTGAATCTTTTGCCCTGTAGAAAGGATTCCACCGGCACTTCACAAACAAGCATCATGGACTGACCTGACGATGCTTGCTTGTGTTGCCATTATCTGTTCCCACTCCGTATCCATAACGACCCGCTATCCCCAGATCCGCAGTGCATGGTCCTTATCTTGACACGGACAGGTAAGTACCCAAAGCGTCAACGGCAATCTTGATGGGGCGATTGCACATTGTCAAACACGGCGACAACATCAACAGGAGCTTGCTGCGGCTGAGGAAGAAGCCGAGGCAGAGCGTGACAGGTGACGGTTTGCACCGGGATTACCACCAGCTCGTCATGAACTCCTTCGCCTCGCATTCGTAACAATTGTGAAAAGCTATCGCAGATGGCACCCAAGCCCTTCATCTCCTTCCATCTTGAGCCTCGACCAGGGGTGGGGACGGGCGGCCGCGTTCTCGGGTCGCGATAGTCTCTGCGCGTCTGTGGAGGCAAATTTGGGGTAAACGATAGAAGCCAAACTGAGAGGAGAAGGAGGTTTGGAGAGTGAGTGAGGCATTGCCACGATGAAGGGACCAAAAGCAGCATCACCACCCAACTGTGCCTCTCTCCGCGTTCCCTTCCCCCCCCCCTCCTCGGACGGGTGATTAAGGTTGTTGGTTAGCTCTCTTCTCGGATTGGCTCCAAAGGCGCCACCAAATAAGCCCAACAACGGTGATCCACTGGTCAGGACGAGGGGGTGAGATGGTCTTGGCGGTTGTTTGCCAAGTCGGACCCCAACCCGGCTCCAACAGTGATCGATCTTAACACCTTCCCTTCTCAGTAGAAGCCCCGTTGCAGCAGAGACGCATCCAAAAGGTCACGCGTCGAGGAGAAGATAGCACACACAGCGATCAGTATTATCTCGAACCTTGGCCCCAAGATGGCTCTCGCTCTGCCAAGTGCGGGGACCCCTAGCCCGAGCTGGCCAACCATTCTCCTGGAGACAGGGTAGGGGCACTAGCCTTTGAACATCTGGTCGTGTGTGTGTGTGTGTTGTGTGCGGATGTGCGACAGTCGCTTCCGCTGCCATCGCGTAGGAGGCGTCCAGGACGTTGCTCCGGGGGCGTTTTTTACTACTCAATATAGTCGCCGACTACTACGTAAGAGCAAATCCTCATACGTGTGTTTCTTGTGCCTTCTCTCTACTGACCGTGACACCAGAGCAAGCTTTGATCCCTGACTCAAGGGAAGTACTCAGCCAGGTCACACACACACCACCCCGTTCAACTACGAGCCTCAATAGAAGCTTCCCCGGGAGGAGGGGAAAAAGCCTGGAACCTTTTGACATCCCTATCTCGTCTGATACGGCTGGTGCATATCCCTTCTTGGCATTCACATGGTGCTACCACATACCAAGACCGCACCCCGGGGATCGTCTTTGATCCTCCTCCTGCCCTTTTTGCAATGGGCTGCCGCTTGCTCCGTCGTACAGATTTTTGTTCCCTCTGCCGCTTCCGTTAGATAAAGTGTCCCCGTCCCGCCGCTGATCACTCACTCCCCTCAGTCTGTGTCAGGTCTCTTTCCTTTCAACGACCCCTCAGAGCTGAGCAGTCTTGCCTTTTTGTGTTTATTATTATTATTATCCCTGTTACACACACAAAAAAAAGTTCAATTCTTTATTGAACACACACGTCTTTTTTCGCCATGGCTTCCAAGGAAACCGAGCTCGACGTGGGCCCGGTTACGCCCCCTCTCAGCACTGATCCTGAGAAGGACTCTGGCAATGGCAATGAGATCCCCGAGGACTTTCGTGAGAAGGATTTCATGACCCGAAATGGTCTCAACCTTCGATCTTTCCAACGCCGTAAGTTCAAGCAGCCACATTGTCCATCTGCCGTACTGACCATGATCTTTTAGGTGACTGGGGTACTGGTGCTGTCGAGCTCGATCGCTCCATGAAGAAGCGCCATCTGCACATGATTGCCATTGGTGGTTCCATCGGTGCTGGTTTCTTCGTCGGCTCTGGTGGTGCCCTTACCAAGGGTGGTCCTGGCGCTGTCTTCCTCTGCTTCTGTATCGCTGGTGTCATGATCTTCCACGTCGTGCACGCCCTTGGTGAACTCGCTGTCATGTATCCCGTCTCTGGTGGTTTCTACACGTACTCTACTCGCTTCATCGATCCTTCTTGGGGTTTCGCCATGGGTTGGAACTACGTGAGCCTCCCTCGATCACACCACGTTGGATACCTGGGCTAATTTTCTTTAGGTCTTTCAATGGGTCATCGTCTTACCGCTTGAATTAACAGTATGCTCATTCACGGTACAATACTGGAATAAAGACATCAACGAAGCCGTATGGATTAGTGTATTCTGGGTCGTCATCATATTCGTCAACATCTTTGGAACACTGGGCTACGCCGAAGAAGAGTTCTGGAGCTCTCTGTTCAAGCTGGCCGCCATCGTCATCTTCATGATCGTCGCCGTCATTCTCATCTGCGGTGGTGGTCCATCCCACGGCAAGTTTGACACCTACCAGGGTGCCAAGTTGTGGTATGACCCCGGCGCTTTCCAGAACGGCTTCCGTGGCTTTTGCGGTGTCTTTGTCACTGCCGCCTTCTCTTTCGCTGGTACTGAGCTGGTTGGTCTTGCTGCCGCCGAGTCCCAGAACCCGGCCAAGGCTCTGCCCGGTGCTATCAAGCAGGTCTTCTGGCGTATCACTCTGTGAGTACCTGATACAACAGTGGGTAATCATCTCTGCTAACATCCGTCAGCTTCTACATCGTCGGTCTTACTCTTGTTGGTATGCTTGTTAGCTCCACCGATAACCGACTTCTCAACAGCGAAAACCCATATAAGGATGGTACCTCGCCCTTCGTGCTCGCTGCCAAGGACGCTGGCCTCAAGGGTTACGACTCCTTCATGAACCTCGTCATCTGCATCTCGGTCGTCTCTCTCGGCGTCTCGTGTGTCTACGGAGGCTCTCGTACCCTGACTGCCCTCGCTGAGCAGGGATACGCCCCCAAGTTCTTTACCTATGTTGACAGGTCTGGTCGCCCCCTCATGTCGGTCATCTTCAACCTCATCTGGGGTGCCCTTGCCTACGTCGTTCTGGCTTCTTCGGGCTCTGTCGTCTTTGACTGGCTTCTGGCCGTCTCTGCTCTTGCTGCCCTGTTCACCTGGGGATCCATTTGCTTCGTAAGTTCTTCAAATCGGCATATTTGGCTGTATCTTGCTAACTCGACATTTCTAGGCTCACATTCGCTTCCGTACCGCTTGGGCTCGCCAGGGTCGTTCGATTGATCAGATCCCCTTCCAGGCTTGTGGTGGCATCTACGGATCGTACATGGGTCTCTTCCTCTGCTTCATCATTCTTGCTGCCCAGATCTTTGTTGCCATCGCTCCTCCTGGAAAGAAGGGAACTGGTACCGCCGAGGACTTTTTCAAGGCCTGCCTTGCCATCCCCGTCGTCCTTGTCTTCTGGATTGCTGGATTCATCTGGAAGCGAACTGGCTGGCTCACCATTGACCAGATTGATCTCGACACTGGTCTCCGTGAGCATGACTGGGATAGCATCAACGCCTACCGTGCCAAGGTTGCCTCGTGGCCTGCCTGGCGCCGTGCCCTGCACAAGTTTATGTAAGATGGAAGCTCAGCTTCTATCGGCTCTGGCTTTGGTCTTGCCGACTTGATCTAGATTGTATTTACCTCCTTGCATGCATGCAAGGATTATCTGATAATACCCATCAATATATCTCCTTCAACCACTTTTGGGACGAGACTTGGCATTAGTGACTACAAATTCATTACAACTGTTTCAAAGTGGCCTGGAGCGCCTTTATAATATCTTCGTAAGTGTTGTTCTCACCAGCATGGTCGGCTCAAGTGGGATAGACCGGCCATCCCACTTCATCCGAGTGGGATTGACGAAATAATGGCAGCATGAATTTGTCATTCCTAGCAGATATTTCAATCTCTCGGAAGGGCGTTCATTACATCAGGGGTTCTAGGCTTGGATATATTAACATTGATCGACAGGCACACTTCTCACTTGGTACTCTTGGCTGTTTGCATTCCACCACAACAACAACACCAAACAACCAACCACCATGCTCGACGAAACTTTATTGCACCTTTTCTCTGATGCTGAGGAGAACGGGAGTAGCTGGTCTGACTCTGGGCACTTGCAACATTATCAACAGCACTTATCCCACCTCGAAACTGGATCAAAATTGAGTCTTCTCCAAGAGTTACTCTGCGTTCGATCACCCGTGCCACCTCTACCAGAAGACATTCTCCAAAAGATCGACTCTATCCTCTTACGCGCCAGAGAACATCGTGTCCTCACCCAAGCCTCTTCGTTGACTCCATCGCGGACGATTAGACATGAACAAGGCGGAGCCACCAATCTTTGTCTATGGAGAGGAGATATCACCACCTTGACGGGTATCACTGCAATTACCAATGCTGCGAACGGCCAGATGCTTGGATGTTTTCAACCGACGCATCGTTGCATTGATAATATCATTCATTCACGGGCAGGACCTCGCTTGCGAGATGAGTGTTTCCAGCTCATGCAGGACAGAGATGAGGACCTCGGCGCGGGGGAGGCGCTTGTCACTCGTGGATATGCCCTGCCTTCGTCGTATGTGATTCATACAGTAGGCCCTCAACTCCGTCGTGGTGCCTCTCCGACTGAGCTTGAGAGGAAACAGCTCGCCAAATGCTACGAGTCTTCTCTTGACGCTCTGGAGCTGCTTCCAGCTGAAGAAGACGGTAGAAAGGCGATTGCACTCTGCTGTATTTCAACAGGACTGTTCGTGTTTCCAGCTAAAGAAGCAGCTGAGATTGCAATCTTGACGGTATTGTCATGGCTAGACGACCATCCATCAACGACAATAACCGACATCATTTTCAACACCTTCACCGAGTCTGACACTGGAATCTATTCAAAGCTTTTTGAAGCTTTACCCCAAGACTGGACCCCTCTCAATGACCTGCCCAAATCGGCACCGCTTGTTGGATCCTTGGCTTTGGCTCGCGAATGGCTTGACTCTGCAGATGCCGTTTTGGTGACCACGGGTGCTGGACTCTCCGCTGCTGAGGGCTTGGACTATCACTCTCGATCGCTATTTGCTGAAAACTTCCCTGGGTTTCTCAAATATGGGTTAACGTCTCTGTACAGCGTCTTTGGCTTTGATGAATGGCCGTCAGAGGAACATCGATGGGGCTACTTCTTTACTCATCTTAATATGGTGGCCAACTGGCCCAAGACGCCTTCTTACCAAGCCCTCATATCACGGCTGAAAAAGTTTGGCCCTGACGCTCACGTTCGCACTTCCAACGCGGATGGACAGTTCCTGGCCAACGGCTGGTCACAGGAACAGCTATCCACTCCCCAAGGCTCATATGCGTATCTTCAGTGTCTGGAAAACTGCAGAGTCGAGGCCACAGTTCCATCCGCGCCTCTCGTCGCTGATGCGATCCCACACTTGGACAAGGTTACCCAGAAGTTGATGGACTCGAGCAAGGTTCCGCGGTGTAAATATTGTGGAGCGAAGATGAACATTTGCGTCCGGGCGGGCCCTTGGTTTAACCAAGCCCCCTTTAAAGATGGCGAAGTAGCGTGGAAGGCATGGAAGTCGAGAATCCTCAGGGAGAAGAAGAGGTTGGTGATCCTGGAGCTTGGTGTTGGGATGAACACGCCTGGTGTTTTGCGATGGCCTAACGAGGACCTTGTTTGCAAGGGGAACGGCTTGGTCAAATTGGTGCGCGTTGGATTAGGACCGGAGGCGGTTGTCTCATGGGACCAAGAGGATGGAGAGTTGAGCACATATGTGGATGGGGATATTGGCCAGATCATGCCTTTGTTGGTGGGTGATGCTTAGAGTTTACCGTTGGAGATGCCAACTTGCGAGTTGCGCGATGTTCGCCTGCGATTCGACTTGGGCGTTTGAGTAGACAAAACCAGTTACAAATAGAAGAAAAGAGAATTCAATCGCGTCAAACAAATGTCTTAATTATAATCACACGTGATGTCTCGAACCCGCCCTTGGCGAGGTCACACGTCATCTTGGGAGGCTCTAGAGAGGCTCATTTGCCAAGCGTGATGCTGACATGGGTTTCACGGGTTGTTCGGAACGCCCGCGTGGCTGTGCGCCCCGCCGTGATTGTCTGCAGGTGAGTTTTGCTGTCCACAAAAAGGGCGCACAGCCGCTTTTCGTGAAAAGGCTGTAGATTTCAACTTGTTCTTTGAGACTGTGGCAGAAGCTACGATGCGCTCAAGTTGACAACAAACAATGGGATTCGAGACCCTTTCTAAACTCGCTGCGGCTGGTGAGGCTGCTTATCATAATCTGTCCAAGAAATGGTGAGTCTCCATTGTCTGTGCTCTACCTGGATAAAGGCAAACTGACTGACACCACAAAGGGAGGACCGAAAAGCGCGACACGCCGAAAATGAGCAGGAGGCAAAGCTTCGAGAAGAGATTCGCTTACGAAATGAGTTTCTCAGTCTGGTCACGAACAAGATGACGGGCGACTCAGCCCACGAAATGGCACCTCTAACATGCAACCCACGCAGCAACCACAAAGCCGTATTCCTAGTAACAACACCCATCGCGTTCGGAAAGTTTGCGTTATCCGAGGCAAGCTACAAGCTCCTGGCCAGACACGTCGGTATGAGCCTCAACAGCGTGAGCCACTGGGCTGTCTGTGTGATCGATAGAGGGCTGGGGAAGGATTACTGCTACGATTTAATGAGCGATCGTCTGGAATTGAGTGCACTGGGCAAAAACTACTTTCGTGTCGCTGTGATTACGCCCGAGTTTATTGACACGTGGAGTTCTTGCTATTACATTGGCGAAACGACAAAGTCGCATCAAGAGATTCAGGATCTAGGTGAGTCGGAGGAAGAATATAAGTATCTGGGAGTTACTAACATCCTTTTCTAGGTCGACATCATATGGAACTAAACCCCCGATATCATTTACTATCGAACAACTGCCAGCATTTAGTCGACACACTTGTCAAAGAGCTATGCAACGGCAAGGTCATCAGTCAAGCCAAGTTGGACGAGGAACTATCTCTGGCCTCTCCAAAGATTGCACGCGATTTGATGATAGCCCGACTAAGATCTAAAATGGATGTGGGAGGTGAAAGCGAGGACAGCGCCTCTGTTAAAGAATATCTGGGGGCATTGAAGAAACATTGGGGAGATAAATAATCTGCTTGCAATCGGGAGTTCTAAGGGATTTGTTTGATCTGGATGCAAAGGAAGCTTCTAGAATCGGACTAAAATGGGAGTGTATTCATTGAGATAGACCATAGGATCTAGCAATATGTTGCTACCTACCTTCTTAATACATGCTGTTAGACAACAAAGTACTCAGACCCTGCAAAGTTTCGGAAACCAGGTCAGATTAGGTTTCGATAAGTAACAAGTCGGCCAATCATCGAGTAGCTCGTGGCGATACAACGGAGTAGTACTGACGTCCAATATCACTCCCGGTTCTCAACTTCATCTATCTGCACGTCGTCCTTTGTCTCCCTCTTCGCAACAAAGTTGTCTGTATCAAACTGCTGGAGGTCTGTGACGTAAGACTGAAACTTCCACGCAGCCAGCTTCTTCTCAAATAACTCATCAAGCTGTTCCAAGCTCCTCCCTCTGGTCTCTGGAATGAAGAAGAAAGTGAAGACGGCCAAGACCAAATTGCCCCCTGCCCAGATGTAGCAGTATTTGGGACCCCAGTTGAGAGCCTCGGGGTTGATAAAGTAAGGCGAGCAAAAGGCACTTAACCACGAAACGAGAAAACTGGCACCTTGTGAAAAACCAACTGTCTGTGCCCGGAGTCTTTGGGACGGTATCTCTGTCTGAAGTGCCCAGAGCACAGGACCTTGGCCAAGGCCGTATACCCAGACAAAGACAATGCTCAGCCCCACGAGCACCTTTCCTGCAGTAGGTGATCCAACAGGAGAGACGGTGTAAGCTATTGCCATGCCCAGCATGCACATCGAGTTCACCGCTGAAGCAGCCATCAGAAGATGTCGGCGATTGAAGAAGCGCACCGCCGGGAAAGACAGTATGTTTCCGGTTACGGCGATTGCTATGGATACCGTCACCCACATGAAGGGACTACCAATCCGTGCCTGGACGAAAAAGTATACCGAAAAGGCTGAGATAAAGTGGACGCCAGTGGCCGCCTGAGCAACAGCGGCTGCGATGCTGAGAAGCGTACGTCGGAGGTCCGTACCGCGGAAGGCGTCCAGTAGGTGTGTCGAGGAGCGCATCTCAGTCTCTTCAAGCCATGCCATCTTCATGATTGCAATATCATCTTGCAGTCGGGCTTCGTCAGTTATGTGTCGTAGTTTCCGGATAGCAGCTTCAGCTTTGTCGTCCTGGCCTTTCGAGATATAGTAGCGAGGCGTCTCTGGAAGAAATATCAAGCCAATAGTCATCAGCGTTGGAATGGCAAACATGACGGCAAGCGGGATCTGGTAAGAAAGTCGGCTGGAGAGAACTTGAGTAAAGTTGTCAACGACAATCCCCATCAGCGCCCCGAGGTTGATCTGTAGTACAACCATGCCAATGGCCGCACCTCGAAGATACGCTGGGGTTGACTCTCCGATGTAAATTGCCGAGTAGGTGCTGTAGAAACCATTGGAAAATCCCAGAAGGATACGGCCGAAATAGAGCGCAGCGATACTCGTACTCCCAATCTGAGCAGCGACGGAAACAGCACCAACCAACGATGCGATCCATAGGCCGACTCTAGGGCTAATGAAGCTTCCAAACTTGAAGATTGAGATGCAGGCAGCCAAGGCCCCGAGGCTGATCAGACTCTGTAGTAAAGTCTGTACCTTGGTGCTGATGTTGTACCCGATGGGGTTGGTTGGCTAGGACGGTCAGCATCGATTTGCAGACACGGGGATAGGAACTTACATCGACGTAACCAAAGACGGCGAGGAACCCCGGCATTGATTGGAACCCTGCAATGGCGGCAGAATCGTATCCATATTGGAATTGGGCCAGAGCGATGAAGAGGCAGATTGCAATCAATCGCTTCTCGCTCCAGACGGAGTGAATCTGAACATTAGCGGGAGACTGTGGTTCCATAACTCAAGAAAATACAGTGATGGTTGGCAATGAGGTAACTATAGGAGAAAAGGGGCAAAGAGGAGTCATACCCTCTCTCGGCAGTGAAGGAAGGGTCCCCGGTTATATCAACCTCGGCCCATCTGTTTCCCCAGAATGCTTCCCCGCGTTCGCATCGATCTTGATGTAACGGCAACATGGATCTGATGCCGTTAGTGTAGCGCGTTTGTGAGGCAGGTTAAGCTTTCATCGGAGCCAGGCTTCCGACCGAGTTCCAGTTGATGATCTCGGCAATCTCCAAGCCACTGCCGATGTAGCCTGTCGATATAAAGTAGACTGAAGCACTTATATTAGGGCCTTGACTGCTTTGACACCAGAGATTATTGGCCTGGTGAGCAATACCCTCCCACCAAGGGCCACATAAGACTAGTTAGTTTGGTGTTGAGTGTATGGCTGGAGTAATGCATTTCAAACTTTGGCTCATTTGGTGATATTTCATGCACAATGGTGGGACTGTTAGACAGTAGTGCCACCGGGGACTATATCTCTGCCTTGATCCAGTTTACGATTCAAAGTGATATGTAACGAGTCCATACGCGGAAAGGGTGTTCTGGACAAGAAGCATCCTATAGGAAATAGAAGGCAGTTTCATGGGGTGTTGTCCGCTGTTACTCCTTCCAATGCTCTTAATTCTCCCATCTACTTTCAAACTCTGTCTTGGTCGAATCAGTCACCTTAGCGAGCCCGCGACGACAAAAGATAGGACACGGCAAGATCAAACGTACAAGGCGGAAGAGGGATGGCAGGGGTGGTCTCGGCACCAGTGTTCTCGGAACCATGCGTCCGAACTGCAACCCGCCACATGTCAGGGTGAAGAGCGAAATGGTCCAATCAACGGCAAGGAGACTCTACTACTTCGGGTCCATCTGAATACACTCCGAATGGCGGGACATCCCCGATTGAAAGCAAGGTGAGGCGCGTGCTTCAGTATAAATACTCTTGAAGACAACTCGACCAAACCTTTACAAGCTGATTTGCTTCCCTATCTTCTGGCTCAATTATCCCATCGGGGGCCGGGCTCCAACTATAACAAACAACATATTTCCAATACAATACATCATAGCATCATATCTCAATGCTAACATAGTGGCTTATTTGCTCCCGGTTGAGGCCCATTCCTTGGAAGATATACAGGCTATGGCTTGTCAAAGAAGCTTATCTCGGGGCATATCCTAAGACGAGCTTTCAGCTACAACAACTATTTATCTGCCAGCTCAGTTATCTCATCGAGGGCCTGACTTATACTGTAACAAAGAACACAATATCAACACATTATAGCATCATATCCCAATGCCAACACAGTGGTCTTTCAGGCCCATCAACAATACAGTGGGCAGAGCTGTTTCGCAACGTGCTACAACTTGTTGGCAGCATTACAGGGCCCATTTCCTGAATAGCTCCAAGCGAGTATTGTATTAAAGAATCAATGGCTGCCAAGATAACCTATGGGGGCGGCGAGGGATTTGTCAATGCTCGTGTCCTAAATACATCTGGTTCCCCCATTGAGGTTTTCCATATTTGGGTCTAACATTTTGTATTCCAATAATCTAGCCGAGGCTCGCGAGTTCGGGTGCGTTTCGCGTTACAGGATTTTCTGAAATTGAATTCACAAATTTGTTCGATTCAAACTGTCTTCTTATCCACAATGCGTCATGCTTGATGCCTCAATGATACTGGAGCAATGGCACAGAGCCTAGATGTGTTGGTTTTCCACACATCTGTCACATTTCCCGGCCCTCCATTTCAGTGCTCTCTCGACAAAGGGTCATCTTCAATTGACCTATGTCATCTTGTTTAAGCGAGACGGGAGGCTGAAACCGAAAATGTATCATGTTCGTTGTTTCACTTGTCCCTTGGCCTTTGTGCTTGACTACCCGGGAGAAAACACGCACAGTGAAGGAAATATCACATCCAAGGTCGATCATCAGTTATAAAAGACGAAGGGACTGAATTAGTGACATTGGCTTGCCAAAGCAACAAGGCAAAAGAGTTGTATAATTGTCCCAGGCACGCAGCGTGGGAGATATGAGGACCTTGAAGTCTCCAAGGGAAACCTGATGTTAGCCCAACCACATCCTCCTGTGGCGCTGGTCTGCCTGTCGATCCTTCGGCCGAACGTTAGCGGCTAACAGAGGAGAGAAAATGCCTTAGGGGTGGACCGACCACCCGACCTTGATTATGGTTTCAAGGCTAAGCACTCAAATACAACCTCGTAGCATCCATTTATATCGCCCAGTTGGAGTCATCATGTGTGCCAGTCTGTAATGTATTAACCCGCCAATGGCAAAACTGACTTGAATCCCATCGACTCACATCCTGCGAGTATGGGTTGGGTGAGACCCGTTGGTGAAGTGGCGGAGCAAAAATAGGAGGATTCTAGGGTTGTACTGCTCCTTTAGGTAGTCGCCGACTCTTAAGCTTGACCCAATCAACATGAGGATTATCACCATCCTTCGCCAAATTAGGAGACACCGCTACTCTTTGGCCAAGAGTGTGACGTTGCGGGTGAAAGAAGGTCCGTTTCTGACACTGGCCGAGGTAACATTTTTCCCGCATTCCCCCTTCTGCTGAATCGGCTGGTGTCTGAACTGAGCCCTACGAGGCTAGACCACGGCCCTGAATGGAGCCCTAAATTAATAAGGACAGGGTTCTTTGTGGATTTAGCAATCACGCTACGCGAAATGATGGCTGCTTTGCCGCTGGGTTTAGCGTTCCAGACCAGGGCTAGTGACGCTCGGCATGGGTTTAATGAAACACCTCTAAGGCAGGACAAGGCAGATTGGCAGAGGAGCTGAAAAAAAGATTTCATGCAAAAGATCCAGGTGGCGCCTGTTCCGAGACAACGTACAAGGCAGGGGAAGCTAGCGGGGGACAAAATACACGAGACTGAATTGGCTGTGTGCCCTCACCTCTCCGAGTCTCGCGTTTTATGTCCACGTCTGGGGGGAGGTAAGCGAAGTTGACTAGGTCAGTCATTCGGCCAAGACAACCTCGCCGAGGTTTCATGGCTTCCCAAGTTTTGCCCCCAGCTCGTGTGATATGACCATGTTTGACCAATCTCTTTTTCGTATACGGGGCGAATGGGGGGGAGAAGATCAGCCCCATCCATAAGCGTTAATGCAAGATTGGAATAGCTCTCAATGGACCCCTACGTTAATCCTTCAGCTGGAAGACTTTGTTGATGTTAAATACTCGGTGAATCCCCTCGTGGTTTGTGTTGTTTGTTGGTTCTCACTCATCCATCCTAACCTCACGAATCCTCTTGATCCTTCTCCGTCAAACACCTCGTCCGTGCCTCTGCACAAACCAACACAATGCGCTTCTACCAACTCCTCGCCCTCGCGACTGCTGTCGCTGCCGCTCCCGCCCCCGAAGGTGGCCTCGACGAGCGCGATCTCGAGGAATGCTACAAGGTCGCCACCTCGATGCTTCCCAAGTTGACCCAGATCCCTACTCCTGACGCGACACTCTCCTCGTGGATCATGAAGCAGACCAACCTCGTCACACAGACTGACGAGTGTGTCATCCCCCACGTCACCGGCGACATGGCCAAGGAGTACAGCTCGTACGCCTCCGAGCTCTCCAGCTGGTACGGCGAGCAAGTCAAGGGCTACTCTAGCCTTCTCGACGCCTGCAGCGACGTCCCCGAGATCCAGAGCCAGCTCGAGTCTATCACAGAGGCCGCCACCATGTGCACTTCGATGAAGTGGGCCTCCTCGACGGGCTCTGCCTCGTCCAGCGATAGCAAGGACAGCAGTGACAGCAAGGATGACGACAAGGACGACGACGACAATGCTGCCAGCAGCGCCCCCATCAAGGTCGGCGTGGCTGCTGCCGTTGCCGCTCTCGCTGGCGTCATGATGCTCTAGATGGAAATGGGATGAGAAGGGTTTAATGGATGAAAGGTCTAGCGATTGGCGTCTTGCGGATGTGCTTTTGCGCTTGGAACGAGGCTCGGATATATCTGGAAGGGGTCATTCGATGCGAATTTACTGGCGTACTCCGATTCAAATGTCATACAATTGTCTCGCATATCTCCTTGTATTTGTGAAGTGTGGCGTGAATGAACCCCCATGTGCAACTATTGTCTCTCCTGAGTAAGACATTGCCAATGATCTCGGGCTCTTGGATATCGGATACTTGTGTAATGGAAATCTCCAGGCGACTTGCCAATCTTGGATGCCACACAGCCGGCCTAGAGACCACGATTGACTGCCGTCCAATGCAAGCTCATCGCCTCAGCTAAGCAATGTACTCCAAACATCATTCCTCTGTTGATTATACACGAGTCATATACAATTGAACCATCCAAGCCCTTAATCCCCTTCGGCCTGACTGGCTCCAGTCTCTTGTTATCTAAACTTATTTCGCCTAGACTGCCAAGCTCTGAGGTGCAACCGCAACAAGACGCTCCGTCCTGCAGAGACATGTCTTGTACACGACTGACAGTGAACTCTGGGAAGTTGTTAGTCACTGATATTTTCATTGCGAAGGGACAACCAACGTACTTTTTGGTTCTTGCGTAACCCTGTCAGATCTTTCAGCTGCTTTCTGGGCGTTATTCCTGCCATTTTCCCAACTTGTAGGATTGATGCTACACATGGACATTGTTAGCTGGACTGGCTGTTAGTCATTGCTGGTTATCTCGGAAAACTTGCCAGACCATGATCCAGCATAAATCTGGGTGAAAAATATATAGTTTAATCAGTCAAAATCACCGACTCCTCCCCGTCATAATTCCCATCTTGACTCGAGTCATCAGTAGACTCCTCAGTTTTGTAGAGCCTTCGCCAAAGCATGGTGCCATTTCCAGGGTCCATGATAACTGCATAGTGCGTCTCGTCAACCAGTATGTGGTCATCTTGTAGGAAACGAAGGATATCACGAAAAGTGATGATTGGATCTTCATGGCTGAACTGTCGTTGACACTTCTTGACTCGTTTCTTCCAGAGGCTGTCCAGACGATCCTTCCTTTCTAACGAGCCATCAACGAGAGCTGCCATTGCGGTTCCGTCATCTCCTGAGGCTAGGTCTGCAGCTGCTTGTTGGAGCTTGGTGGGATCGTTTTCGTCGTGGCCGTCGTGGTTGAAAGCTGTGAGAAAGGTGTCAGAGTCGCGAACAAACGATTTGCGATCGTCTTTTTCGACAACGTAGACTCTTTCAGGAGTGCAAAAGACAAGATAAGCTGCGGTTGATCTAGAAGTGGAAAGGGTCTTCAAGATGTCCTGCATATGGCACTCCTGGATTTCTGATAATGTCGCATCCGTGTCAGGCTCTTGGTGAGTCGGCATGTCTTCTCCGGGTGTGGGATCTAGCAGGAAACCTCGCAAGACGCTAGAGATGGATCGCCTTTGACCAAGAATTACCTTGACCTGGTGCATTCTGAACGAGACTCGTTGTCTCAAGGTGTCTCTGCAATGATATGGCCGAAAGTTCAAGCCCATGCTAAGACCTTTTCTGACACCTGTCAAGACTCCAACATAACCGAGATATGTGACTGTAGTTGCAATCACTGGGCCTCCAGGTTTCCGGACAAAGTCAAGCTCAACAATGATCTGCCTCAGAAGATCCATGCCCCAGTCGAGAGTTCGGAAGTGAAGCATGCGGCTTGATTGTTCGTCTGGAGCATCGGCTAGGTTCAGGGTGCGTACACCGCCGCTGGTACATCCTAGCAATATATCCAGAAGAACGTTGAAGGCGACTAGGGCGTGCATGGGAACGTCCATCGCTTTGGATATACCCACTAACTCGGCATTCTCCTCTGGCATGTATACTCGGCGCAGGATACGTGGTGATACAGAAGCCATAAACTTTCCAAAAGATTGACCAAGCAGGTCTTTGAGAAGGTCGTTGAAAACAGTATTTATGTTGCATGATATGTCGGAGCCTTGGAAATGAGGCACGATATGTGCATAGCGCTCCTCTGGCGGCTGCGAGAGGTCAACCACGAATCTGGGAATCTCGGCGGCGTTTGACATTTTTTCTAATAAGAGACGACGATGAACATGAGGCTGAAGGAGTGTGGAAAGGCTGATGCCTGGAGTCGTAGGTGAGATGTAAGACTTTGGGAGTTGCCAGCTCACGAAGCATTTGCGTATGCAGATTACCTAATCTTGCATGAATGCCAACTGGACTGGTCATTGTTTGGACAGACGTCCTAAGGTTATTGTCAGAGCACAGTAGTGCAATAATAGGCAGTTAAGTCTCTTTTTTATTTTCTCTTCGTTCTTGATTAACCATGACAAGGCCCCCCTGCCTTTGGGACCTCTTTAGGCGGTACTCCGGCCTTTTATCTACCTAGGTAATGAGTTCGATTTCATCCGAAACTAGTTTATGGATATAAGAGCTCTAGAATAGAAGATTTGACTTTCTTAAAACTTTGATCTAGTGTTATTCTAGGGGGAGGGAACACTGTACGAAGGAATACCTCAGCTAGGTGGTACCTGGCTGGTTTGTTAGCTATCCTATCGACATTCAGCCCTACCTGGTTACACATGATTAGAGGCCGACCACTTCTGTCTAAGTAGCCAGCTGGAGATGATGCCTAGGCGAGACCTGGGCCAGGGGGGATCTCATCATGATGTGAGTTACGTTGTAATCCTAGAGCCGATACCTACCTATTCACGACTTGGGCTACCACCCCGGGTTGTCACTGACAGAAGGCTAACTACAAGCCTCCGCCATGAGATTGCTACAGAGCGATATTGCTGACCTGGAGATTGCTGTCGTCTTGAATGTAGGGTGCGATATTGCCTGTGTCCATGTATGAGGCCAGGCTGTCAGTCGTTGGGGCTGATTCTCTCGCCGAGGTGCCGAGTTCGGGGTTTAGGAACACGCTCGCCAGGCCTGGCATGCTTCCTCCCCATTCCAGGTTCAACCGGCCACGGAAAGCCAGAGGCCACTGCGTTGACGCGAAGATGAGATTGTTCAAAAATCGTGCAAAGGCGGCTGAGGGTTTGGACGACGATGACTCCATGGAGGAAATAATCCTGCTCGCCTCGAGCTAGAGCTCCGCACCCTGAGCCATCACCCCATTAGCTATCGATTCGTCGATAAACTTCAGAAGTTGAGCTTCGGCGCTGCAATTCTCAAAGATGTTTTGCTTGCCGTGGATTTTCAACTGCATGATTTGGGTTTTCAGCGATGGCGGCGTCTAGCACTCCTACACTCCCAGATCCCGTCTCAGTCGACGTGGTTCCTATGGGGTGTATTGTTGGTGCCCTACAACGCCCAGCCCCAGGTGGCGATGCTGCCAAAGCGTCCATTGCCGTCATGGTGATGCACGCCGAACAGGACTACATGTCATTCTCCGCATGCACCGAACTACCACGACGTGGATATACCGTTTTCTGTGTCAACGACGCCGCCAGCAAGACGGGTTACATGTCGGACCTAAACTTTGAGGATATGATGACCAATGCCGCCTACGCCGTTCGATATCTACGCAACATGACAGAGGTGAACAAGGTCATTCTCTTCGGCCACAGTGGTGGCGGCGCCATGCTATCGCAGTATCAGAACACTGCTGAAAATGGCGTCTCCGCCTGTGCTGGCCCTGAGAAGATCTATCCCTGTTCCGAGGCCATGGCTGGCCTCCCCCCTGCGGATGGCGTGCTGCTCAACGATGCGAATTTCGGCATTGGCGTTATGACAGTCGTATCTATGAACCCTGCTATCGAAGATGAGTCGTCCGGACTGCGTATCAACCAAGACTTGAACCTCTACAATGTTGCCAATGGTTTCAACAGCTCTGGGCCGTTTCGATACACCAAGGGATTTGCCCAGCGGTTTGCCCAAGGTGTGCACACCCGCAACTCACGCATCATCAAGTTTGCCAAAGAGCGTCTGGCTGCAATTAATAACGGCTCTGGTCTTTTTGATGACGATGAGCCTTGTATCTGCCTGACGCAATTTATATCGGCAACAATAACAAATTCTTCTCTCAGGTATGAACCGCTGTCTTAATGAATACCAGTCGCTAACATGAAGATGCATGATATAGGATTTGGACTATCTGCGCCAGACAAGCCAGTCCTGGAAGCTCCTGCATGCGAACGGAAGCTCTACCGTTCAGATTGTTCCCTCGGTTCGGGTGGCTTCGACGACTGGCTCCATCGCCTCAAAGTACATGCAGGGTGCGCTGAAGACGACTGTAAAGCGATTCCTGTCTACAATGGCGGTTACCACCACTGAAGACCTCGGCTACCAAGCAGATGGACTGACTGGGTTTGTCTGGAACTCATCTCAAATGATACCCATGAACACCGTCAAAGGGATCCGCGTGCCTCTCTTGACCATGTGAAACACTGGCCACTATGAGTTTGTCAACATTGAAAAGACCCATTTGGCTGCAATCAGCAATGACACTGATATTGTCTTTATCGAAGGTGCTGAGCATAGTATCCAGACTTGTACATAAGTGCGAGTCATACCCCGGAGAGTTTGGTGATACGGTCAAGACTACATTCGATTATATCGATAAGTGGTTGAGCAAGTCGGGCCGCTTTATTTGAGAGTTGTTTCTGCGGGTTTATTTCTTCCCCCAGAGGTACTCAAGGCGGATTATAGTCTAGCTCAGCCTATTTACATTTTTGATCACTTGGAAGATTAAGATTATATAGAAGGGTAGGGGTTACAGAGAGTCCATAGCAAGGGGTGTTAAAAATGATACGATTCAAGGTCCCTAAGATGTCTGCTACCTTGGAGGAACTTGTCTGCCGCAAAAGCTGCAACTGGAGGGTTTGAGCTTAGGATGCCGCGTTATGTGATTGCCCAAATGGCCTTTGAGCTTGAACTCTTTGTCACATACCTACAGGACACTCCATCGGACACACTTGTCGAATCCTTTTTTTATGATGTTGACAGGTTCTGCCTGGCGAGACGGGGCAGAGTCGCCATGGTAATAGATCCCACGGAAGCTCGGAACAGACCCCTCCTCGGTTCGGAATGGTATCTTTCCCCGCATTCAAATATAATCAACTTGTGCTCCTGGTAAATCACAAGAAGGATTAATCTGGGGAATCTTGAGGTGCGGGGTGGTTCTCCTCGCAATCGGACTTTTCAGAGACCGAGAAATGTCCACCTCGGCATTGCATCCGGCATGTCTTGTGAGAGATTCATGACCTCATGCCTCTCTTCTTGACAAAGTGAATACGCTCCGTCGATGCGAACCGAGATACCGACGACGCTGCCTTGCAATTGCCACGCGAAACCCAGCGTCAACGAATATACCTACTCGCAGTTAGGCTGTGCATCTGAAGCTGCTGATATTGGCCGTATTTCACTAGTGCAATGGCTACAAGTAACGACCGACATGCCGCGCATCGGCTTCGGCGGAACAGAAGAGACCCTTATGTCAATCAAGCATGGTAAGCCTGTGTGCCTTAGAATTTTCTCATCAAAATATAGTTTCTCAACCGTGCTCTAGCAACGAGGGCAAGCGAAGAAAGGTCAAATGCGATGGGGTCAACCCTTGCGCAAGATGTATCCGATCTTCAGTCGAATGTGAATATCACCCACTGCCTCGGATTTCGCCAGTTCAGCAACCTGATCCACAGTTAGTTGAGCTGCCCTATTCATTTGATTCCTTTCTTATTTCTTTCTGCTTCCCAACTAACCACTGCTGCATCTGACACAATTTCAGGAGCCCAGATTCAACCAGATCAACCAGACAATCTCAACATGTCACTCAACAGGAAAGCCCTCTCCACGTAACAAACTCCATTCCACTACAAAACCCATCACCTGCAACTTTTCAATACTCTAGTTCCCGATCGGAAACTCGATCAAGTCAAAGACCATCTGAAGGAAGTCACAACTCACCAGAATTCTGTAGCCCCTCCAGCTCCGAGTTTACCTTTGAAGTCGTCAAAGGAAATCTCAAAGCTATGGGAATACCAGCAACAATATTAGACAAGTCCTCTAAAGGCACTTGCCCTGACTCAAATGTACCATATCAGCTAGCACAATACGGACCATTCATGAAGCTCTTAGCTCAAGACCCTCTATAGGATATGAACCGAGGAGATGCCATCAACAACATTGAACAGTGGTTTTCAGAAACTGGTTCTCTCTACGCCGTTATTATCAAGGAACCATCGTGTTCAAAGTTAATGTATACGCCAATTATAGTTTGGCAATTCGCCGAGATTCTACATCCAAGCTGCCTAAACTACCGTACAACTCCTCCATAACATTTCTCATACGGAGGTTAGAGCAGTTAAATACCCCTTATATAGATAGGTATGAGTCTTCGACTACCTGCAGCCCGCCGTAGGTAGCAGAAAGGCTAAAAAAAAAAAGGCCACTATATTAGCATCGGGATATGATGCTATGATGTGCTGGAAATGTGTTCTTTATCATAGTTAAAGTCGGGATAACCGATAGAGAAGATCGTTAGCAAGGAAAAGATGCTAGAGGTTGCCCATAATGTGTTTGATGTCATGCAGAGTGCCAACGTCCACGATACGAGGAGTTGAGGGGCTCTGGCGGAGTGCTTGTCCCATGATAAGACGAACAAGCTGAAGCTCATTTTGGCCATTGGTCGAACGTTGGAGAATGGTGGCCGGAATGATCTAGCTCAGAGGCTTCTCCACAGTGCCACTGAAGCTATCGAAGGACTTCTATGGAGTACGAATTCCATCAGCAACATACAGTTGCTAGTGCTAATGGTACGAAAGTTACCCAGAATAAGAAAGAGGCACTTGCAGTGTCGCTAACAGATGCTAATAGGCCCTTTATTACTATCACCTCGACGAGGAAGTACGAACAGGCCGCATCATTGGCTTTGCAGCCAGACTCTGCCTCGAAATGGGTTTGCACCGTCGAGCAACCGTCAACTCCTTTGCCAACTTGGAAGAACAAGCCGCGACGCTACGAACAATTCTGTGTGTTTACATGTTGGAAAGAAGGACGAGTCTGGGGCAGGGGATCCCATTTTACATACAAGACTGCCATATCGATCCGCCACTTTTTGCCATGGTATGGAATGATTTGCCAGCTCTCCCTACGACGGCATGCTGTAGTTCACCATGCTGACGGTCTTGTCTATCGGTTATCCCGACTTCAACTGATAAAGAAGACATTTTCACCATGCTGACAAGTTTTCAGGGTGGCCATGATGCAGTTACCACGGCGCTTCTCGATTGGACCAAGCTGGCAGGTAAGACATGGCATGCCCTCAACAGCCAGGCCGAGAAAGAGAGTGCCATCAATTTCGATGAACTCGACTATCTCGACTACCAAATAGGGCAATGGTACCAGCACCTATCCGATGACCTAAAGCTCGAATCTATACAACCAGGACAAGAGGTTCGGCACGTCCAGGCAGTGCTGTTCCTCAGAAAGAGTCATCTATACAACTTGATCTATCGCCCAGTCCTCCAATCATCAACACGAATTACGCAGCACCAAAGACACGCTCATAAAGCCGCCGCTATTGCCAAGGAGTCGCTACAGATGCTCTCAAGCCTCAACGAAAACACGGGCATCATCAAGCGCAACCCCCTTTTCTTCAAACACCTCTTTCTAACAGCCTTTGGAAACCTCTTGCTTGCTGTTGTCAACGCAAGCTCCATATTTTGTGACAACGTCAAGGTCGAGTTTGACATTGCACTTGACATGATCAGGATGTTGAGTAACCGGTCGCCCCTGCTCATGGCCCTCTGGAAGCGTCTTCAGGGTTTGAGGAGGCTTCGGTCGCAGCTGTCTAACTACTCTGCTACAACAGCATCGAGCAGCAACGGGCAAGGAGAAGAAGCACAGAGTTTGGACTGTTCGCCTGATGCCGATGCCATGATGTTTGATGAGCTGTTCCCAGCGCTGCAGCCGGATGCAATGGACATGCCAGTTGACAACTTGGGAGACACGATTGTCCGTGACCAGCTTAATGGCTTCTTTGACCTTCCACCCGTCTCGGGCAGTGGGACAAGGAGTGATTGGGTCCTTGCAACCTGGGATGGATCGACATAGCCCACAGTCCCCACCTGAAGTCGCTCGCCTCGGAAGCGGAACTAGCGCGATGACCGTCGAGGAAACAAGGCCTCCGTTCCGAAGTCAGCACCTCTATCTGAACCCCCATTGGGGGAAGCTGTTGCAGTCAAATATATTATCCATCCAAATGTTGCAGTCAATGTTATGACTCCGTTTCCTCCTGTTCTTCTTCTCGAATTTGTGTCGGCCCGCCGCCCTTGATCGCCAGTACCCAACCTCCACCAAACCTCAACTCGGCATCAACATGTTGACCTCTGGCTTCCCCCTTGAGGGATTCGCCGGGTACACGTCCAAGACAGTACCATTCAAGACCACATCAGATGGAACCATCAACGCTGACGTCGTGTACCCTGAAAAGTCGGATGGTTCTCCGGCTGTCATCCTGCTTCACTATCACGGCGGTTTTCTTGTCAGTATCCACTCGTGCTCCATTCCACTCCATGGACTTTTCTTTTACCTTGATTGACACAAGCTAACATAGGTACTGAAACTTGTATAGGTTGTTGGAGACCGATATGCGTTTCTGCCATACTGGCTTGTCTACGCCTGCACCTCACGAGGATGGATCTTTGTAACTCCTGATTATCGGCTGATGCCCGAGTCAACCGCACATGACGCTATCCAAGATGCCGCGGATGCCTACAAATGGGTCCACTCGTCGCTTCCAGACCTATTAGGCCGTCCTGTCGGTTCAATATTGCTTGCTGGGTCAAGCGCTGGGGCATACTTGGCTCTCAACACGGCCATATCGGCCACCAAGAAGCCTCATGCTTTGTTGCTTATCTATGGGACGCTCAATCCCGCTGGGCCTCGGTATACAACTCCGGGGATGAACATATTTGGGCGTCCGCTGGTGGAGACCGGTGCTATCTTGGAAGCATGGCCCATGAAGGCCCAGGATGACGAGAGGAAGTCAGTCTCGGCTTATCCCGTCGTCAACCCGGCCACTGACCCGAGACTCGCTCTTGTCGCAGCACTGCACATTGACGCCTTGTTCCCTGATTACATGACTGGAATCGCCGGTCTTGGTCGCCAAATTGCCACCGAAGGGGTCAGGGCAATACCAGAAGAACACCAACGCCTATTCCCACTTCACTTTGGTGACTTGAGCGGCCTCCCACGTGTCATGTTACTTCATGGCATCAACGACACAGCTGTTCCGCTTGACTGTAGCACTGAGGCGGAAGAGAAGCTCAAGGCATCTGGAGTACAAGTTTTAACAGCATACCCACCCGACGCGGAGCACGGCTTCGACGCAAGGGCTGGTAATGTCAACGTCGAGACGTCAGCTGGGGATGATGTGATTGCAGTCGAGTCTCTTCGGAAGGCTATCGGGTTCCTTGAGCAGTCTATAGCCAGCTAGTCCCATATAATGGTCATACTCTTGATACGCGGTCTTGAACTTGGTTCGCTTTCAAGTCAGTGTGAAGCAGAAGCAGTCTGTAGTCTACGCACCAAGCTGTCAGGAGTTGTATCAAACATTTTTATGGAGTCTATGATGATTCAAGGCAAAATTGTTTAGCCTTCTGTGCCACTGGCTTCTAGACTGTCTACATGATTAGTGCCCTTGTTCATGATGCATAACATCGGTGAATCTTGACATGCTGAATTGACTTGTGAGTATCGATTAGAAGACGTGCTCGTCTTAGATTGATGAGTGTCATATGGACAAGATGCTTGTGTCGAAAATCTACTAAAAGATCTTGACGATAGAACAGCGCCGCCTATCCCATGGCTTCCAGTTTAACTCCATCATTGAACCAGGTTGGCAATATCAAACTCGACGCCCTAAAGCCAGGTCAGCTTTTTTCACTCACACGGAACGACCCATTCAGGTTACCATTCCGCAAAACGGCCAAACACCCAGGAGCTATTCATTATCTTGTCGCCAGAGATCCACCCGCAAAGGGCGTCTTTCCGCTTCCGCTTCCGATTTCGACCATTCCGAGGCCAGACTCCTTGGGGCTGTATCAAATCTGATTTTTAAGTTGAGCTTTCAGAGATGATAATAGCTGTTCTCTAAACCGATTCAGTATCCTCTACAACCATGGACTTTGACGGGCTACTGGCGATCGCATCCGAGCATCCGTTCCCAGCGGTCACAGCGTTGATTGCTCTATTGAGCAGCTTCTACATCTTCTACTACCGCAATATTCACCCATTATCGAAATACCCCGGCCCTTTCCTTGCCCCTTTTACAAACCTCTGGAAACTCGGGCAACTATGGAGCCTACATCTACCTGATACTCTCATCGCATTACACGAAAAACACGGTGATGTTGTCCACATCGGCCCAAATCAACTCTCTTTCAGACAGGGAGAGACTGTCCCCAGGATCTACAAAGCCGGTCGAACTCTGGCCAAGACTGCTTTTTACGACGGTTTCACTTCCTTCAATCCCAACTTATTTGGAACTCAAGATGAGGAGGTGAGTCAAAAGCATCTTGTCGGGACCCGGATAGATGACTAACCTGTCAAGGCACACTCGCTTCGGCGACGACAGATGGCACATGCATTCTCTCTACAGTCGATCAAGAAGATGGAACAATACATCGACGGTGCAATTCCGCAGAAACATCGACGAATATTCCAAAACAGGCCAAGTTTTCGACCTCAAAGAATTAATCGTCTTCTTTGTGCTCGATGTCCTAGGAGATCTCGCCTTTCGTTGTCAGTTTGACTCGCAAGTCGAGAGAGATGCCTCAAAGCTACCCCCTATCAATGACCACAGAGTACAATGTAGTTTACAGCTTGGTCAAGAGACCCGAGTGATAGACCAGGTTAAACAATCTTGATGGTATCAATGCCCTTCATCACACCATACATACTTCCCCATACATGATACCATAGAGATAGCACGTAGTGATATAAGTATACGCACCATTGCCTGCAGGTCGGAGTATCAGAGGGCTTTCGTAGCCTTGGAGCAACGCAACCTTGTCGCCCTCCTTGACGTCTTGGGCGATTTGGCCGGTATATCCCCGTGCAGTTACACAGCGGATATGCCTCGCAACATACGCGCCCGATGCCAGAAGGAACTCTGTCGCCTCAAAAACAGGGTCATCTTCAACTAGTAAGGACAATTCCGGCATGCTCTCAAGCATCATGGTAACGTCAGGATGCAACCGCTCAATTTGAGCATCGCCTTGTCCCAGATACTGTTTCTGTACGCCTGCTTTTGAAACACTTAGTAATCTCGCCAGGTCTTGTTGGAAGCTCTTGGGGTCCACGATCATGCCTCGCGCAAGAATAGCCAAGTTGCCACCGAAAGCTTTGGACGGATCTGCCAGCAGCAGTAAACAGGGTGCTCACGCGCATAGCCACCTCAACGGGGAGAATGTGGCTCCCTGGGTGGATATGCATGCATTGAAGCAGGAGGAAGGCATCCATTCTCTGCCATGTACTTGCCGACGCGCTTATATATGACATCAACCGTCTCTCTGCAATCTAGCTGCAGGTCTAGCTCTTTAGACTCCAAAAATCAGGGGACACAGTCATGTAGGATGTATCTCTTATTTTGTAACCCTCAGGGTCTGCCCCGGGTATCCATCCGTATCTACTCCTCCATGAAACAAGATCAAAGAAAATAAGGGGGGCATGTCTCATGCCGGCAAGTTGTCTACCAAACGCCATTCTCCTTTGTCAGAAAAGCAACAACACACGCGCCAGGTATACATTAATTCCAACGCCCGCCTGCCCGCTTAGTCGAAAGCGCACATCCAAACAAACGTCCCGAGCGCGCTGCTCAGGATCAAAAACGTGAGAACACCAGCTCCCGCCTTGTCGGCCTGCGTGACGGGATCCGGCTCGGGCATGTCGTGCGACTCCTTACCCGCGTCGGGGTCGCCCTTGGAGATACCACCGGTTCGGTTCGTCACCGGTGGTTCAGCATCCTCAATCAACAAACTCGACACGGCGGCCAGCACACTCATCTGCTCTCCTGCACCACTCGTCTCATCAACAGCAGGATCAACAAAAACTCCATCACTCCAGTAGAATCCACAGGCGCGACCAGACTTTCCACCCGTGCACTGCTTGACGGCGGCTTCGGTCGACGTTTGGAGGACGGGGAGGATCTTTTCCTTGAGGTGGGGGACGATCTGGGTGACGACGGCGAGCCATCGGTGGACGTAGCCCTTGAAGGAAAGCATGTCGGTCGAGCAGGCGCCCTTACGGCCTTCGCAGGGGACTTCCCATGCGATGCCCTTGGGGAAGAAGTTCTTGAGGAGGGAGTCGGTGAGGTTGTTGACGCGGGTTTCCCAGACCTCGGAGCCATTCGTCTGTCAAATGTTAGCATAGAGCAATGAACATCAGATGTACCGTGAGCATACGTAGTTGTACATGAAAGCTGCTCCCTGCAGCAGAATAGCGGCGTTGTACGAGAATGTCGCCTTGTTGATGTCGGTACAATTCTTCTCGACGTGTCCACCATCGTACACCCTCCAGTTCTCATGGTCGATGTACTCAACAGCCCAAAGCCAATCCCAAGTCTCTTCAGCATACTTCGCATAGGTAGAGTTACCAGTGTATCGAGCAAGTCGAGCTCCAATATTGAAGAAGCATCCGTTGGCAATAGCTAAGACGAGTCAGCAGCGGCGCATGAACCGACATTTCAGTATGACCAACTGTTCTTGTAGTTGTAACCAGCATTGGTGAAAGGAACTTGCCATCGCATTCCTCCATTGCACTCCTTGTCGTGTCGGTTGGGATGAGCCTGCGTCGTCCAGACGGCCTGCGCGAGGGCGAGCCATTGAGCCTTGTCTTCGGGAGGGTTGGGGAACTTGTTCTCGGCGGCAAGCATAGCCGACATGCCCCAGAAGCCTTGATCGTCGTTTCCGAGCGAAGCGGTGTGGTTCTCGGGCATGTAGTCGTGGCCGTCGCCAGTCTGGTGCAGCATACCCTCCATGATGACGTGGTTGTAGCTTGGGTCGCCGGTGAGCTTCCAGTAGTCTGCGCATTTCTTTAGTCGTCGCTCCGTCGTTGTTCGTATCTGCCTACGCACCGATATATGTTCCCATCATTGCGCCTCCCTCCCACCAGTAGTAGTCACCCTTGAACTCTGTGGGCGGCCCGGGCAAGATACCGGGGATCATGCCAGTCGTGTTTCCGTCATATTGCAGCATGAGATCGTAGGCGAGTTTTGCAGCCGTGTCTTTAATTTCGGCTGTTGAGATGATCAGTTTGTCGTCTCTACAAAAAGCCGTGAGTCCGTCATCGCTGTCGTAAACAAAACATACCCTTTGTACCAATCTTCATTTGGGCATCAACCGCTTGGAAGAGACCTCCCCACAAGGCCACGAGGGCCGTCGACTTGAGGGAAATCATGATGTGAAAAATAAACAATCGCCAAAGTCGAAAAGTCGGAACGAAAGAGAAACGGGTTGTCACGGGAAAATGAGCGACGCCGTGGAGATGCAGCGAGCGAGCGAGCGATCGACCTTGAGGGCTAGATTGAATCGTGAAATGCCGACCCGCCAACAAGACGAGACGGGGAATTAGAAACGAAGGTCCAAACTTCAGGAACAGAACAATTCCGAAGGATTCATGTAGGAACAAAAGAGTTTTAAGTGCAAATGCACAGAAGAAAGAGAGAGGCCTCTGGGTCACGCAAGGGTCAGGAAGGATGAAGGATCAGATCTGGTGCGGGAGGATGGGACGGGGGGGGGAGGGGGGGGGCATGGGGCCGCTTTCAACAGCTGCCAAGGTTCAAATCAATCCAGGGAAATGAGCGGCCGGTAACAAAAGACGCTGGGCATCGGGGCAGTGCAACGGGGGGTGCCAAGTGAAAGGGCGCTTGGCGGGACATCTTGGCATAGGTAGTGAAAATGGTTGAAGATGGCTAAGGAAAACAAAGGTCAGCGATTGAGTGCCGCCAAGACACCATGGGGTCATGGTCACCGGCGCCAAGGGTCAGAACCAAGAGTCTTGGCGGGTGTGAGGGAGAGCCACGTAATAGGACACGGAGTGTGAAGCCCCTGAAAACAAGGACAGCAGAAGCAGTATCAGCCGTGATTCAAGACTTTTGTGCGTCCTGTCGTCCTGCGCATCACCGTCACCAATATGTACCGTCTGCTCTACGATCGACGGACCACCCGGGGACCGAGCAATCCGGAGGGACAGAGAAAAGTGACATCGATTGGGATCCACAGAGCAAGGGGGGCCTATCATAATATGTCCAAGAGAGTCATGAGCAGGGCAGGGGTTGGTAAAATACGCGCCGAGAGACAAAGAGAGCTGGGCATGGTGTCGGGCACTGTCAGGCGGCTGACAGTGGCGAGGCCTGTGAGGGTGAACAGAGAGCAAAGCGAGAGGGTGTTGAAGCGATGTCATGGCTTCAACTCATGCGAAAGGGCCAAAGAGAGGTACTGTACTCCATAACGTCCGTGTCGCCGGGATCGATATCCCAATACAGAGCAACCCTTTCCTGGCCAGCGGGTAAAAATTGGATCCGGAATGAAGGGCCACGCAAGCCCTGAACAACAACCCTCTACCTAACAAGTACCTCCTCGATCAAACAAAAACACTGCACCACAAATGTCCCCTCCGTGTCTCCCCCCTAGATACCGCATCTCGTGGGCAAAAGAGGCTGCCGCTAAACTCTAATGCGCCTCGCTCAAATTACCGTCACCTCCACAAAAACCACCACAACAGCCAACGACGATGCCGTATTCACGACCACGGTGCGTCGGCCCCTGGTATGCTTAAATATTACCTTATTTTGCTGCCCGTCCACTGAAACATACCATGTAACACCGCCGCCTGCTTCTCCTGTTGAATGGTCTATCTGTCTCAGCCGAGAGGCCAAGAATAAACCATCATTTCTTTTCTTCTCGTCATAGACATCAAGGGGGGGCAATGAGGGAGGAAAAAACAAGGTCAAGCTTACAGGCCGCTTGGTCTTGGCTTTTGGTGCTAGCCACTGACCATCTCCAGGGGAGTCTTGGCGGCCAACCTCCGCTTGGCGCTATCTCGGGCTGGGGGGAAGCTCCCTTTTCCCGCGTATCGTATGCGTGTTATGTGCCGAAGGCTGTCCGACGCTTCCGGGTGCCCACGTGAAGATTGATGGTTTGGTGATTCAGGCTGAGGCGAGGAGGCTATTCCCAGTGCCGTCATGGGTGTCCCTACATGTGCATACCTATTCAAGATTGGGTCTTTGCTCTCAATCAATTAGAATCCTTCCCGCGGCCCCATCCCTAATTGTTCACTGCATTTTTAACCCAAGCTCACCCATTACGCGAGTTGAAGAGCACGCGACAGGGCAGACAAGGCTTGTGAAGATTTAAGCGCCCGCGCACTAGGTCTGGATGTTGCCGTTGACTTTCGAAACAGTTGAGGCTCAGATATCTATTAAGACTTGCAACTGCCGAAGTGAAGCTCCAATTTAATCCAGATTTCTGCGCAAGCCGTTGCAGGCTGCCTTTGAAGGCCATCGCAAGCTGTTGCAAAAGCCAGATGTGAACCCCGGGCATTAAAATTGGCTTCGCTGGCCTCTGACAACGGACGGTCGTTAGCAGCTTCCGTAGTAATAAATTAATTTTTAAATATAATTGAGAAAAAAATAAAATAACAAGTATATATTACTCTAGGAATATTCTCGTCCTCTTAAATACCCAATCCGTAATTAATATCGTATCTGCAGTAACCTTCATCTCATAGTTATCTCCTATGCCGAGGCTAAGACAACTAAGCCGTTCATAAGAGTCATTCCCCGACAACTTCTTTAGAACGAGGATACAAGCCTCGTCATACCGGCCCTCGGGGTAATCATTCAAGTCTTCGCCCGTAGCCATAAGGAGACAGGGGAAGGATGCGCGCTGGCGACCAGCAAAGTGCGGCAATACCTGTGTGTCCTTCTCTTCGAAACGCTCCACCTCAAGCTCAAGGATGCCCAGAAAGCCTGTAACCTCGAGTGAGGGATAACCTTTCTCGGCTCGCTGCCGGTGCAGGGAGCTGGCCGCTAAGTCGTTGCCTGTCGGTTTGACACTGATAGAGAGTATGTGGGTAATGATGGGGTCAAGCGCGTGCTGTTCAAAGGTTCCGTAGACTTCGTGGTGGAGACACGGCCGCTCCCTCTTCCAGCCCAGCCAGGTCCAGCTCGGGAATGATAGGTGGCGGTCCAACTGGAGCGTACATTCCCACTCCCAGGTCAAGGCTAGGGCAAACGCTTTTGTATCAGGAGGCAATGCTTGGCAAGTGTGTATGCCCTCTCCCGGCAGCGGGTTTATCGCTTCGCCTACCCTCTTGCCGGTTGGGTAGAGAGGAAGGCCCCAAAAGGTAGATACTTGGTCTTCTCGCCGGGACGCGTATCGGTCGAGTATGCCACGGAAGGCGTCTAAGACGTCGCTGTCATTCATAAATGCCCGCCCGGCATAGTTTACAATTGTTTCCTCAAGCGTTGTTGGCGACCTTTCCCGACGCCCATCGGTATACATGCTCCCCCTATGCTCCTCGGTAAACATGCTCTTCCAGTAGAACGACTCGATCGTCCCCGATAGGGTCTCAACCCGCTGCATATTATGGCACTGGAAGTAGGTCTGTCTTTGGGTGAAGATGAGGCGCCGGCACGAAAGGGTACCCTCCTGAAACGTCCATCCTCTTGTCGCCCACCTGGAATCATCAATGTCTTGTTGCGGTAGTACGGTGGCCGTGAGCAGACAGTCGCCGAACTCAAGTGTCGGCTGTTCAATGCGCGGGTTGGTTAGCGACACGCCAGGCAGGCCATGGTCGGGACCATCGCCAGCCGCAGCGATAATAGTAATAGCCGCGTTAGCGTAGATACGACCCATCATCCCCAGCTGTGCATGCCGCGCTGCCGTTGACGCCTCGGTCTGATCCTGAGGTATACAGTAGCGATCTACCCATAGGTAGCGGTATCCGAGCCGTGTCACGACCGTCATCGCGTCCGTGACGACTCTGGGGACTGGGGCCGGCAAGCGAGAGCCCGGATATAGCCTTGGCATTGGCTGGTCGTTGGACTGGCCCCAAACGTAGCTCAATGCCGCGTACTCTTTTAAGCTATCACCGCCGTCGTCCCCAGATTCAATAGTCGCTTCGCTGGGGTTGCCGGTACAGTTGATGAGGAGAAAATGCGTCTTGTCAAACGAGAGGGCTGTGCTGTCATTGCACGCGCCGTCATGGCTTTGTTTGCACTGGGTGATCCATTCATGGATCAGCGCGTAGTCGATGGTGTCGTGCCGCAGGCGCCGGCCGTAGGTGAAGCCACCGTGTAGGGGTTCACGGAGCGGCGTTGTTACTACCGCGACACTCCGCCATCCCGTTGTCGGGCCGGTATTAAACTCGTATGGCATTGAGAGTGTGAACGAGGTGGGGATTCCCATGTAAAAATTGCCATAGCTCTCCGTTAAGTCGACCTCGCGCGGCGCCGAAGCATACTGTCTAACTGAATGGAAGAACTGGCATAAAGAACAATTTGATGCCGAAGAAAATTCAAGGTGGGACTTTGACTGCCAGTCATCAGCGTGCGTGCCGAAGTATAGAGACTTCTTGTCTCGGCCAAGAAAAGGCTTGAACGTGTCAGGGTCGATTCTAGCGCAATAATCACATAAGCCCCGAGTTGTGTCGTGAAGACTAGGCTGCCGAGGACTTGACGTCCTCCTTGTGTTAAACCTCTGGCGACTGCTTCGCAGATCGCACCGGTGGTTGTGCTGGCATAAATCGCATTTACGACCTTTGTCGCTCATCCAGGAGCCTTCCGGAGCCATAGTTGAAGTTGCAAGAAAGCTAAAGTAGGTATATTTAAAGAGGAGGGATTTATTAAAAAGGAATATGATCGTTATGGAATCCTTTTAAATACTATGATGACGTGGCCTTCCTAACTTAGTAATCCATTGCAGATGTTTATTAGGTGCGTATAAGCCACAAGGCATAGCGAGCGAGAGACAATCTGGTAATTTGCTCCCGGAGGGAAATAAAAGCCACGATACGTAGTGAAAGCTCCTCGTGGCGAGGTAGAAGCGTCCCCATCTTCGAACAGTACTAATCCCTACGCCCTGTATGTCACATAGCCCCTCCCACAGTCCCGACCCTGTATACATGGCGCATAGATCGAGATCTTTCTCGACGTCTCCCCATCCTGATGTTTCTTTACTTCGTATTGCGATCATGTAACTGGCAGTTTGAGGCGCATAGTAGGTGAGATTGCCGTCCTACTATGACCACGACGCGCTTCGACTCGGTTTGGGAGAGAGTAAGTAATGAATAGAGAAAAGGGTACTATTATAAGATGGAACTTAGCTAATATGCAAGGCCAAGTCTAGATTAAAGAAGCACGCAGGATACGCAGTAAGACTACCAACACCAATGCCATCCCCAAGCGTACTACACTCGTGGACGTTCTTGAGGAATTCGACCATGTCGATGCCATATTTCTCGGGTAGTAGCTTGATGTCTTCCGCGCCCATGAACTTATAACTTAACCCACGAGAACCCGTGGACACCGCGTAGCAGTAATTATCGATGAACTTGGCTCCTTCTATCTCACTGCATTTAGACTCGCTGAAGTTCTTGATCATCATGACCAGGTAACCCATAGCTTTGAGAGTCACTCCGACGAGTCCCTCGTTCATAAAACGCACGCCTTCGGTTAAGCTTCCCGTAAGGTCCATAGGTTCGGACTCGCCCATCTAGGGCACGGACAAGATGACGGCGATGGGATCCCACCTGTCAGCCACGGACAACCCTCTGCTCTTCATGCCGCCTACGAGGTCCGATAGCGAGTACTCGACGTCGCGATTGCTAAACAAGCGGGCGAGGAGATCTGCCATGGACTTTCTCGTCTCATCAAAGATGGTTCCGAGGTAGACCGAAGCTTGGCTGTGAACCGCCTCAATGTCAAGCACCTCGGGAGCGGGGACATTGGCTCCGACAATTGTCATGACGCCACCGAACAAGTTAAGAATGACCTCAGCAGGGCCCGGTGCCGCCCCTGCGACAGCCCCAGCCATGGCCAGCGCACCGGCCATCGTGTTGAAGATATTGGGGTCGACGGTGTCAGCGGGGTCTGGTTTGAAGTCGGCAATGATCCCGTCAATGGCGAGGATATTCCGGATGGTCTCGTCCTGGAGCTTTTCATGAGCCCGGGTGACTAGGCCTGAGACAACTCTGATGTAGTAGAACTCGGGAGGCGTGAACACGCGGCAGTCCTTGGATGGGGAGCAGTTGGCCTCCTCGATGACTCCGCAGCTGGGCTCCTCCACTGTGCCTTGGCCATTGGTAGTAGCACGTTCCATGGTGAAGAACCAGTCGTCTAGCAAGCACCAGTTAGCAAACGGGATCGAGACTAGGGAGCACAAACGGCTTGCCATCACCGTTGGTAGCTAGAGAGTCTTGCAGATATTGGGCTGCGCCACTATCAACAAACGTAGCCGGGTTCTGCTTGGAATAGCTGCAGTGGCTTCTCTTAGGCTTCGAGCTCCCGGGACCGCCATCATCCCCAGGGAGAAGCGGGTTGTGAGGGTAGTTCGAGTTGCTGATGTTGTAGACTTCTCCATCAAGAGTCCAGAAGCCTCCCCAGAGTCCAGCACCCTCGATGCATTGAGCCATGATATCCCCGAAAGCTCCCATGCAGTAGGCAAGGGGGACTGAGCTGTTGGCTCTCTGCGCATTCAAATGCAAGTCTTGCGACATGTCAGTCAGTATCGGCAATATGAGCTGTTTTGTGTGTTCAATCAATGACTTACATCCGTGCTCAAACGTCTTTTCCAGCTGGTTGTCATCGCCCGGCTGCCAGATATCTCTGCAGATATTCTCTAACCAGCTTAGAGACGTTATTTCGGCCCGAATCTGATCTGCGGTAGGAATCGTTGTGGTTCGTTTCTGGTCGTTGAAGCACTCAGCAGCAAATGATGCGCTGCACAGGGCGAGCAGAAACAAACTGACGGACTGCATATTGATTCAAGACAAAGAAAGAGATAAACGATTAAATTGTCGATCATACATGGAGCTTGCTTCCGAAATCCTTGTGGTTTATTACAGGCGACAGTGCATGTACTGCAGTGCGTCATCTTATATTCTTGTCAGACCTCAACTCACGTCGTCGTAACTGGCTCATTACGGGTTGGGAGGCCAGCTGCATCGTGACCAATTTACGCGCTATACGGCAATTGGAGTTGAAACGGCGCTTAGATTGCTCTTGGTCGAGCGGCAATAACTAATTAACGTCGCATTACTGGTCTTTCTGGTATCTAATGACAGCGGCTCCTTTAAGTTGGATGTATCGCGAATGTGCTCAATAATTGGGCACGCTTTGAACCTAGGTCGACGGTATGTCTAGGCATCATACTTGAAGGCGTGTATAGTATATGCCCAGGCGGTTCCGCCTGCACTAGAATGGTCGCAAATCTCGCTGTTCGAACATCCAGGTCATGAAACCGTTGGGCCTTGCGATGGTGACACACGCTGGGCCGCTACTTCAGGGGCGAGAACAGCATCCACCTTGCTACGTATGACCCTAGCTATCTGCTACGCTCGAGTGTACCACAGACTAATGTCGACTAGGTTGTCTATAGAATTGGTCTAGCTGGGGTTTGCTAACCTTGGTGATATCGCCCTTATGCACTCTTCTTTGCCAGGTCTGACACCTTTTGTGGGCGATATGACAGGCGCTCATTCAACCCCGCCAGTCAAAGAAACCGAACAAAGGCCATCTTCCAGAAAGCCTCGCCTGTGGCGTCGGAATTTTAAATGTAAGATCGCGGCCGTCCTCCATGACAGTCCAGTGAGTGGAACAAGTTCCGCAAAGTTCTATAAGCCAGACCAGAACGAGTGAAGACTGTGAACGGTCGCCCGGCAGAGAGCTTTGTCTGTTCCAAAGACAGCCAAGTTGCTGACTTTGACTCCAGGTCCAGATGACCATAGATAGTAACACAGTGTCAAGGCTTTGTTTGCCTCGGCATCGAGTGTGTTGACAAACTCCCATATTAGAGCTGTAAACTGTTGTACCATGCGACAACCACTATGTGCCTACATCACAATCATCCTCAGAGGCCCGATCAGCAAGGTACGTGCCGGGGAGATAACCACAGACTGGTTTGACAGAACGGATGGCCCATCTAAAGCTTGATGCGTATTACTGCAGGGCATGTGAAGAATCGGCCGGGCGGGCCTAAGCGGACATGAACGCACGCAAAGACCTCGTAGACCTAGAAACAGCTCATTTTGACGCCCTTGTGTAGCCTAGCTCCCTTCAGTCGAGACAGAGAGTGTCGGGCGCTGTAATAAATAAACGCAACTCCCAGCGCAGAAACGGCACTGATACACTCTTGTTTCGAGGGGGAATACCGAACGTGGCGGTTCGAAGTTGGCGTCTTCTTTGGAGAACACAAGATCCGGGCTTCCGGAGATTACTTTGAGCAGATTGATGTGCTTCGAAGCAAGAAGCTAAAGCGTGAGGGCAAGCCCAACTCGTCCAGGCTGTCCCTCGTGGCTCACGACGGTTTCATCATCGCGACAAGCCGGCCTCGTGCGGTAGCGGAGGATGCCAAAAGAGTCAAAGAAACCCAAACAACCCGATGGCACTGGGTATAACTGATCAGACTAATTGAGATGGAGTTGGGCATTGTCCATCTTCCACAGCCCTAACATCTTTGTCGACAACGTGCAAGATGCCAATGCACAAGTCGATGGCATGGCACAAGGTAGCTGAGGGGATGTGACGCCCAAGCTTGTGATCCCGGGGGGTGATAAATACGACGGGATGAGTAGGTAGTTTAGACAAGATGCTCTGGGAATAATGATGGCAATCTCGATAGGACGCTGCGCCAATGGTCCTTGATCAAGTTGCCTAGCTATCCCCTTCATAGTCTCGATGGTCGTCAGACTGCCATGCCATGTTAGCTGAGGTTGGATGTGCAAATACATTGGGGATTGAGGTTTAGAGATGTCCACTACTTCCTTGGCTGATGAAGTGATAAACGGCCTAGTCTCTCAATCGAGATGGGCACTTTTGTTAAACCAGGTCATCTGATCATGATGTCGATACTGGGAGTGATATATGTAGTATCCATTGCAAGGTGACAGTGCCAAGAGAAAAGAGCAAGGTTCACGTCGATCCGTAGTCACTCGAATACCAATTTAGGAAGCATATTCCTTCATTCAGGTGTATTTGCCAACCCAGATCAAGGCCTCTAAGTCTGATCACAATATATATACAAAGTCTTCGCTATGAGAATTAAAAAAAAAAAAACAAGCTTCATACCCAAACATGCCACTTTCAGGGAAATACCGGTACAATCCTCCACAAGTGTATACCATTGTCGATTAAGCTCCCTTCAGCGCAGTGGGATGTTCATATAGAGCGAATGCATCTATTTGGGGAGAGCAGCAGGGGCGTAAGACTGATCAGGCTTGACAATCTTGGCACCAGCGAGCTGCTTGTCGGTGTAAGCAGGCCAGATAATCTGTCGCTTGCTCTTGCTGACGACGGACAGAGTGGTGAAGCCATTGCCGGCACCGAACTGGCCGCTCCAGCCAGAAGTAACGGTGAAGTCGCCGCAGGTGGAGGGACCGGCGGCGGCCTTCTGAGAGGCCTTGGGACCCTTGACGTCGTGGCGGCACTCGACGACCTTGCCGTTGCCGGTGTCGATGCCGAACTTCCAGTTGCAGATGGAGTCGTCGGCGCGGCAGTAGCGCTTGGCGTCGCGGATGGTCCATTGGGGAGTGGCGGCCATCATAGAGACTGAGTCGCTCGCGGCGGGAGCGGCAGAGACGCCGGTGGCGGCGACGATGGCGAGGACGGCAGCGGAGAACTTCATGTTGAAGGTTGTTTGTTGTTTGTGAGAAAGAGTTGTTTGTTTGTGTGGAAGATGTGATTGAGGTTGTTGGTGAGGATGAGAGTGTTGGTTCAAGGGGGAGGATGTGATGTTTATATAGCTTTAGATTCTACTCAATGGCATGCATATAATCCCTATTGAAGTTCTTCTCAATCATCGGCCGTTCCCAGCAGTAGACCCAGCGTGCCAGCCTCGCTGGTCCCATCTACACGAGGTGATCGGCAAACGCAGGTGTATCTCGTATTCATCAGACGATCCCCTGGTCCATCAGTCAGCCGGCGGCGCCGGACCATCGCAGACTCCTCTCTTGGAGCTCTCAGTGTACATTTCGCTCTAACCCCAGTAGAGAGAAAGGCCCCGTCTGGAATAGATTGCATTGTCCGCTCGTATTCCCAATGTCTCGTCTCGATCGGGATGTGAGTGCCGAACCTCGCTCCGTCTGCCAAGTCGGGAACCCCCCGCAAACCTCGGTCCCCCTTCATCCTTTTTGCGGGGATTTTTATTCCGCTCTCTCTCAACATCGAGATTCTTCCGCTTCTCAACAACGTCAGAGTCAGTGGATTATCCCGCTGATCTCTACCCTCAAGAGATATCTCGTGAATGCAAAAGGTCCCCGCTATACCATCATAATCTTTCCTTTTTCTCCCTCAACTGCGAGGGGCTTTTTTTGCCCTCAAGTTCAAGTTCAGTAGCGTGCTATAGTGCAGTAGAGTCTCGACTCTCATAGACCAAAAACGCCACATACAAACATTGACCGCCCCGGTCCCTGAAGATGGCGGCTGATGCTGATGCTATTCTTAGCAAGCTTAAACGGGACCTTACTTTTGAACGATATTCCCCGTGACCGCATCGTTCAACCCTGTGGGCAGATGGGAGGCATTTACGTCATGTGCTCAACTTGCCCGAAGGGACAGATACTGATGGAACGTCACCTTGAGCCCGATTATTCTAGAACCCGCCCTGTGGAGATGAAGCCAACCCCCTGTTCGTCTCCCCTCGTGTTGATCGCTAGCCCTGTCATAGCTCCCTTGGCCTATAGCTCGGACACTATCGATAATGGAATTATTCATCTCGTGATTGTTTATGCTATCCCCTCAGCTGCTAAGCTGCATGTCTCTGAATGGCATGACTCTTTATGCAGTCTCCATTCCCTGACCCTTTCATCTCACAATTACGGCCATGTTTCTTGCCAGTCCCGCTCATGTCTGACATCCCCTTGCAGGCATTGTTCGGCCAAGTGAGCTGAAATGAATAACTTGCACAATTTAGTTAACTCCTCAAGCTCAATGCCCAATTCGGCACAACTCAAGACCATGACATCAAGCCAGAGTGGGAAGCTATCCACAGCAGTATCACCGCCAATCACCATCATGTGCACAGTCGACGTGACCCCTAGAAACCATACGATTGGCAAAAAAGCTGAAATGGTGATGTGCAGTCATGGCTCGTTCTTGTCTCTTTTTTGTTCGTATCTACTAGTCTTTGATCCTCGCTACTACATACACACAGCTCTAGTTCTTCTGACCGCCTGTGGGAACCTTGAACAGCACCGCACGGCCCTCGGGTCCTTGGCCAAGAGCCTTGTCCACCCGGAAGAAGCCCTTGCGCTCCAACTGGAGGAACTCACCCTCCTTGAGCGAGCTGATGTTGGCATCGACCAGCGCCTCCGTCATGGTCGCCGTGTTCTCCGCCAGGAAATCATCCAAGTTGTCATCCTTCTCCAGAACGTCCTTGGTGATGAGGTAACCAAACTCCCAAAGCTCCGCCTCCACCAGGTTCTCAGGGTCAGAGGCCAACCACGTCACCTTCTTGTCCGTCGTCTTGAAGTCACCAGCAAGGTGCAGCTCGAGGTTGAGCTCCTTGATCGGTGTCTCAGACTTGTTCAGTCCCCGCACGATGGCGTTGCCCCAGCTCATCAGGGTAATCTCCTCGTTATCGGCAAACGAGGCAACATCGGCTTGATCGATGATGAGCTTGGGACCAAACGTCACCTGCTTGGTGCCCACCTCGGGGTTCTTGACGTGCTTGGGTCTATCCTCCTTGTACGACTTCTCGGGACCTCCAGTCACAGTCACGGCAACAGCATCCTTCTTCTCAATCGCCATGTATCGAGGGACAACGGCGTCGAGCATCTTCTTGTTGATGGCCCAGATGGTTGTCCAGTCCATTGTCACAACATTTCGGCTAGGGCCCTGCTTCAACATGAACTCACGAAGAGCGGGAACAGTCAGACCGCGACGGAGGATACCACGGACGGTAGGCAGGCGGGGATCATCCCAGCCACTGACACGTCCAGTGTCCACCACCTTGGTGAGCTTTCTCTTGGAAAGGAATGTGCGGATAAAGTTGATACGGGCAAACTCCCAAAGGTTGACCTTGCGGAGCTTGAGGTTCTCGAGGAACCAGTGGTACTGCTCGTTACGGTCTGCGTACTCGGTCGTTCGCAGAGCGTGTGTGACGCCCTCGAGACTGTCGACAACGGGGCAGGCAAAGTCGTAGGTAGGGTAGATGTTCCAGTCCCAACCAGTGCGGTGGTGAGGAGCAGGCTCCTTATCCTTAAAGTTAGGGAATCGGTAGATGACGGGGTCTCGCATGGAACCGTTGCTCGAGTCGTAGGCGATACGAGCACGAATGCAGTGTTTCCGGCCCAGGTCAGTGCCAGCCTTCATCTCACGGAACATGGCAAGAGATTCCTCAGCAGGACGGTCACGTCGCTTGCTGGGGAGACGGTTCTTGCGGTCATCCTTCTGCACCTCGGGGTCGGTATCATCGGCGTAGGCACCACCGTCGAGGATCATCTTCTCGGCAATGTCGTACAGCTCCTGGAAGTAGTCGCTGGTGTGGGTGACGGAGACATACTTGATGTCCATCAACTCCAGGTCGTGGAGGATTGCATCCTCAAACTCTTGCTTCTCCTTGGAGGGGTTTGTATCATCGAATCGGACGAGGAGCTTGCCTTTGCCCTCGGGGGCGCTCTTGGCAAAGTAATCGTTGAGGAGAGCAGCCTTGGCGTGGCCGATGTGAAGGAAGCCACTTGCGAGCAGTTAGTATAGGGTCACGCGATTTGCCAGCGTCAAGACCTACCTAGGCTCAGGAGGGAATCGAGTGACGACTCCATCCTCAATGTTGGAGAGACCAATGTTATAGTTGGCTCCTCCGCGCTTCTCAGTCGACTTGGCCTTACCCTCGTTGAGCTTCTCCTTGAGCTCGGGATGAGCCTCCTCGATAAACTTGAACCATCGTGTGACGTTGGCGTAGCTACCCTTGCGGACGAGGCCAATGGTGACCTTGTTGGTTCGCAGGGCAGTCCAGACCTTCTCGTCGGCCTCTCCCAGTGTGTAGCCTCCGAGGTAGGTTCGGAGGGTGAGGTGCTTATCGAGCTCGGCGATCAAAGGACCGATGGTCTTGAAGTCGGCGGCGGCGAGCACTGGAGCCGCGCTCTCAGCGTCGAAGCTCATGATGGCGGGGGTGTCTGTGGGGGTGACGGAGTGGTTGAGTGAGGGATAGTCGGAGATGGGTCTATCAGGATCGCGTCTCTTGTTCGTCGTCTTCGTTCGTCTTCGTGTCTCGTCTCTCGTACCCGTCTATGCAAGATGCAGATGTAGGGTGGAAATTGTCGCCAGAAGTAGGTCTCTTGTGCCCCAACTGACCGCCAAGAATTTGGAGGGGTCAAAGATTTTGGCGGGGTGATTCTGGATGACTCAGAAGAGACACGTGACTTCTGTGGTCTGACAAGAAGATCCTTCGAATGCCGCCACTCTGTTGATGAAGACCCTGCAAGGGGAGATTCAGGTACATGCAATTGCTAGAGCCTCAATGTATATCTCATTTTACCGTGTTGAAATGCTTTGATTTTCCACTTTTGCTTCATTTTACAGCCTCCGATTTTACATCCAGACCGTAAATTCATATCCGGTTTCTGGAGTCTGGATCATGCTATTGTCATTCCACTCAAACCCGAAGCCGGCCTCTGCTCTCAAAGCCTTGACAACCAGGACATAGATGTGTTCTGATCTCTATAACTCATGGAATAATTGCCCCTGATAGAGTCATCCCGACAACGGAGAGAGGCCGTTCATCGGCCAATCCTCAATCGAGCTGCCCGATTCGCGACTTACCTACCCTTGAGTGTCCAAGGTTCGGCTCGGCTGCTCCGGACCCGGAAGCCCGGGACCTGACCCGCCGGCTTTGGCCCGGTTTTGGTTCACTTGCCGACCGGGAGTCAATTCAACGTTCCGGCATGTTGCAAAAATAACTTTTCTTAAATAGTCAGTATTGAGCACTGATCGCACAACAGTCCTCGCCATTTTGTTGACTTTCATTGCCTTGGGGGTTCTACCGGTCGCTGAACTCACGGCTCTCAGGAAGCTGTGCTGTAAACCTCCTGCGCCAGCATGATCCCAGTCAATTGGCCTCAACTCCACTCATTCCGTCGACTAAGAGGACATGAAAACACAAATCTTCCCAATTGCTCCACGTTCCAGAATCGAATCTCTTAGAATCCCGAGTCCTCGACATGATCGAGAAATCGGGAAAGTGTCGACCGTTGTGCTGCTTGGTCCTTGGTGTAAATCCAAATCATGTCATCACCCGATAAGTCGCGGCGTGTGATGAGGCAAGAAGCCTCTGAGATGCAATTGATATTCAGGTACTGTAAATGATATTTGATAGTAAAATCTACATAAGAAATCTATAGGCAACAACACCCCCCATCGAAGAAAGCTCTAAACCCACGTTTCCATCTACAACACGAACGAGTTCACTACAATGGCATCCATCACAGTTGACTCTTGACAATAGACACACCCTCTTCCGCCTTGATCGCCTTGAGCAGAGCAGTCTTGCTTCCACCAAAAGTATAAGTAATAAAAGCAGAAAGAAGTTCAGAGACAGTCTTCTGTAAAACCTCCCCATCCACACTTCCAACAATAGGGACAGTCTGCTTCATGATTTCCTTAGGCAGACCCAAAGTCTTGAGAACGAGAGCAGTATCGAGATAAGAACCATGGATCGTACCAGCAACTGCAAGCTCAACCTTGGGACCGGTGAGCTTGTTCCAGAACTTGACCCAGGTGGTGTCCTCGGAGCGATGATTGGGTCGGCCGAGTTGCATGAAGGGCTTGTTAAGTCCCTTGCTGAGGACCGGGTTGAATAGACGGCCATCGAGGTTCATGCCGCCCTGAATCCTCGAGTCTGAGAGGACGGCAGCTGCAGCGCTGGCACCGCCCAGTGAATGACCGAGGGCAACAGTCTTCTTGGTATCCACCTTTCCTGGAAGACCCTTGAAGATCCTGTTCTGGAACGAAGACTTTTCGACTTGAGAAATGATAAAAGAAATGTCGGCGGCTCGAACCTGTGATGGGTTAGTCGTGGTCAGGTTTACGACAAATGAGTTCTTACCTGAGTCGCTTTTTCGAGGTTCTTTTCGTCCTCGGGGATATTCCCTCCAGAAATGATGGTTCCATCAGGAAACTCGACAATGGACGCGTCGTAGGGATGATCAACCAGAACCACAACATAACCATAGCTAGCAAGAGACCTCGCCATGGCACTATACTGAAGTCGAGAGTTTCCAGATCCAGGAGAAAAGACGGCAAGTGGGAACTTGGCCCCCTTCTCACCACTGCTCTGACAGGCCGAAGTCTTTGAAACGTCGCAAACTTCCATCTCGATGACTTTGAAAGTATCATTGGAGAGACCCAGTTGAGCAGCCTGAGCTCCATACGCAGCTGCAGTGGCAGGGGGCATGTAGGGAACTCGCTTGCTAGAGCAGGACTTGGAGTCGACGGGCCAAAATATGGAAGTGAGGATTTGTCGCTTTTGGTGGTTCGGAGCGTATGGGTCGATGCGGTGGTTATCCGTCATGGTGTTGATCGTGAGGGCGACGGGGTATGGGCCACTTGGGTTTGGAAGTAGGAGGGCATTTCCAAAGTGGAGTAAGGAGAGTAGAAGAGCGAAGAGATACATGTTGAAGGTTTTTAGAAGAGATAATGAGAGAAGAGAATATGGTTGAGATGATATTGATGCATCGTGACTGAGAACCGACGACTTATATACACGAGATACATCGTCAATGAGGGCTAGGTTGAAGTGGAAACAAGACGATCTGCACGAAATGACAAATATTAAAATTCCAAAATAGGCCAAGATTGAGCGAAGCTTGCGCAAACCATACAAGATGCCAATCCAAAAACTCATATTTAAAACACCCATGAACGAGATGCCGATGAATTGCATCCCGCAGCGACGGCTCAAGCTGACGAAAGCTGAAGCCCAAGCCCTGCCCACCCCATGATAGCGGATCCAAGCTAAGGATACTATTGGATGAAGGACTTGACGCTACATTAGCGTCGCTCAATCGATTCCTAATCGGGTATCGTCACTTCAGCCCCGAACATTTCGCTCAATCGATTCCATTTCAAGTTTAAACCCAGCATTTACCTCCTCGACACAAAGGCTGGGCATCTTAATTCTTACATGAAAATTCACCTGCAGAAATGCCTTTAGGTCCATTCGATCGTCGGAAGAAACGATCTCGTTGTCTTGCATGTTCAGCAAGTCACCTAAAAGTAAGTCCCCTGTAAATCCATTGGTAACTGTCTAATCACTATAGTGTTCTGGAACTCTTCCGTGCAGCAACTGTCACCGGCGGCAGATAGTCTGTGACTTTTCTCCGGTGTTGAACAAGGTTGCTCGGATCAAGATTGATCATGGAAACCATGAGACGGCTGTTGGTTTGGTCAAATCTGATTACCGACATGCACCCCAGCTGGTCATTACCCCACGGGCTGACAAGACGTCTTTCTTCTTTCGTTATTTCGACGCTTTCTTGTTGAGGAACAGGTTTACGCAAAAGAACATATTTCCTACTGATGTTGTAGAGTTGATACAGCGATCGAGCTCTGGGGAGTATCTTCGAGATGCAGTCCTCTCGCTCGGAGCTATGCAGGCCACAAAAACTAGGTTAGCAGAAGGTATCGACTCGAATGAAAGCTATCAGTTTGCGGTGAAGCATTATTCGAAATCTGTAGCTGGCCTTCGTACCGCCCTTGACCAGTTTGCAAACCTACCCAACCTTCGACACAGCATCCTCTGGACCACTCACTTGCTGGGACTGTTTGAGGTGAGCACAAAACTCGGGGTTTTTGACACACGCTAATACCTTATAGCTCATGAGTGATACAACAGGCCAAGGCTGGGTCCAGCATCTCGTCCACGGTACATCTAGCGCACTCGTCGCCACTGGCCCACTAGCCTTTGAATCCGGCTTGGGCAAAAGATTCTTTACAGAAATCAGGATATTCGAAGTTTGCCGAGCCATCATATTCAATGAGCCTTCTTTCCTTGCGGATCCAGGATGGCAATGCCTTTCGGCAAAGTTACAAGGCTTGGATGCTGATCAGTCACACCCCTTGGATGCACTCCTAGATATCATTGTCTTGTGCTCGACACTACGCGTTCGGTAAGATTCTCTCTACGCTTATCAAGTCGCGTAATTCCACTGACAGTTTTTGGATTTTCAGAGCAAGTAATCTCATTTGCTCACTTCAAGATGGCCAGCCAAATAGCTTACCTGATGAAGCTCACGAGATCGCCGCAGAAGGATATTGCTTGAGACAGGCTCTTGCTCTTTGGCAAGCAAACCGAAGGGAATCTACACCAACTCCAATATCAAAAGGAAAAACAACTTCAGACGATGACTTTCTATTCCTAGCAGAAGTCTTCTTCTCAGCAACCAGCATCTACCTCTCCGGAGTCTTCGACTACGAAATCGTCCACTGGCAAAATATGAGCATTCCAGTTCCAAACCTAAGCGAAGAAGAGATCCAGATACACGTGTCTACCATTCTTCTGCTCAGCGGCATGATTCTTGACAACTCCATCATCTCACCCGTGTTGACCTTGTTTCCTCTACGAGTCGCCGGCGCGCGTTCATGGGACCAATGGCAACATGATTGCATTATTGAGCTTTTGGAAAAGATTCAGCGGACTTTTCCGGTGGCTTCTGCTTTTAGGATTGATCTGGGGAAGCTCTGGGCTTCCAGATGTTGAACAATGCCTAGGTAGGAGTTGGTGAAACTGAACTACACGACTGAGTGAGTGGTTCACAGGCCGCCAACCCAGCAACTCATCTCTACCCGACCAGGTGAACTACTCATATACCCTCTCAAGAAACAGTGTTATAGCTCAAAACCATTGTTCAATTCATTTCATTTAGTACACCATCACTCAACAGCACCCATCCCCACATCCATGTCCATGCCCATGATTATCCTCCTCAGCCTTGGGCGCGTTCTCCCCCTCCCTACTCAAACAACTAACATGAAAAGCACTCAACTTGACAAGCTGAGGCATCTCCCTCAACAACCCAATATGATCCTTAAAATCCTGCGTCTCCCTAAACTTCTGATGCGCCTCGACACTAGGCCACCCGATAAACGCAACAAGCATGCTACCAGTCTTTTCCTCGTCACCCTTTACGGGTACGTCATTCTCTACGCTCCAGCCGTAGCTGATGCCGCGCCAGTCTGGTGAGGTTTTGAGTGCGCGGGCGGCGAATTCCTCTAGGCGACGTGTTGCTGTTGCGCGGGCTGCGACGTCGTAGTCTGGGGGGAAGAAGGCGAGGAGGACCTCGGTGACGGGTGATCGGGCCTTGTCGAGGACGTCTTCTGGGGGATGGGGATTCACAGTGACGTGCTTGCTGAGGTACTTGTTGAAGTTGACATATGGATCCAGAGTCTCAAGAATGGGACCATGGTCGCTGTGGGCTAATCAGTGCCTGACCTTGACAATCAGTAAGGGAACACTCACGCTGTTTTGCGATAGGTTTTATGATGCTCAATAGTCTCCCAATCAATAAAAAGCCAAAGAGTAGAAGGATTCTCAATCTCAACACCAGTGTAAACACGTCTCGCGCCAGGCTGCTTAAGAGTCGAGTCCAGAACCTTGGAGATGGCCTTGGCGGCATCCGTCGACTCGTCAAAGGCGTTGACGCCCTGGTTGAGAGTGAGGTGAGAGAATTGAGTCACGTTGCTCACGTTGGTAGCCATGATTGAGAGAAGATGTTTGATATCACAGAAGGGAAGTCGTCAGAGTCGCGAGTGATGGAGGGGGAGGGGTAATAAGTGTGAGGTGACATCAGTGGGGTTCACTCCACGTGAGGTGAATGTCAATGGCTCCTTTGGCCCGCAAGGGAGAATGGAGAATTGACCAACACCATCAATTGTCTCATGATTCAGAAGAGTCAAATTAATGAGTCATGTTAAAATCTACGCTCCTACAAGCTTAGCTTTTCTCTACAGTATCTCTCAAAGCTCTATTTCATGAATCCATGTCGCTGAAGCCAATTTGGGTTGTGATCCTCCTCCCATTTCTTCTCAGCTCTCCTCAACGTCGATGAGACATCCCAATAATCTCGCTTCTGCGCGAGATCTCGGGGCGTTCTGCCCTTATTGTCCTCAATCGTCGGGTCTGCTCGCCAATCTCTAAGAATCCTGACGACTTCTCTTCTCTCGTCGTCCCCGTCTACTGCAGCACTCGCTGCGTAATGTAGAGGTGTACGTCCATCATTCGTCCTCGCATTTGGGTCTGCGCGACCATCATCTACGAGAAACTCGACCATGGCCGCTGAGCCAAACCTCGCTGCAAGATGCAATGGTGTTCGGCCTCCGTTGGCGCGGGCGTTACAATCGGCGCCGTGATCAAGTAGTAGCATCGCGATGGCAAGATGATCACGTTCCGCTGCGAGGTGCAGTGGTGTCAGACCTTGAAGGTCACGCGTCAGTGGCGATGCGATGCGAAGAGCTTCTCCGCAAGCGCCGATGTCGCCATTCCAGGCGGCATCAAGAAGAACATCTTCGGGATCGTCTGCTGGTTCTCGCTGTTTAGGTGGCTTGACCTTTATAGCATTTGGCCGAGGAGGAGCCTCCTCACGTGTGGGTTCCTCATTCTTGGGCTCGTCCTTTGACGGCTCGCTCGGTTGCTGTGCAGTAACGTTAGGTGGGTGTTTCGGTGCCTGAGTTGAATCAGTATCGGCTTGGACGTTATCTTTGGTCGGGGCTCCGGTTGGCGGAGTTGACCAAGCTTGTTTGCTGTCAGTGTTGCTTTCTGGCGATTTCTCTTCAGAATAGCCCTCGGTTGGAGGTGCATTCTCGTTGGACGCAGGCTCGGAGCTTGCAGCTTCTGGAGCCGCTTCTTCCGCAGGGTTCTCTGGCACAGGCGTCGGGTTTGGACTTGGAGGCCTGTAAAATTGACCCATCGGAGGAGGGTCCAGTCCAGTTGAACCAGCCCTTGATCTCGACGAGCTGTGCCCATGAGACGGCCGTCTTGCTTCCGTAGAGGCAGATGGTCTGCTCGACCCTGGTGGCGGAGGTGGGTTGCTCATCCCTGGAGGTGCTGGCTTCATGAGGGCGCGTCTGAGCTCGCATCAGTATGAGTGATTGTGAGTCCTCCGAATGGCACTTACGAGTAAATGTTGACCATGAGCGAGTTGAGAGTTCCCAACTGCTTCTCAAGATCGGCATCCGCTGCCTTGATCTTGGCCTCCCACTCATTCTTGTATCTATACGAGCTATAGAACTCGTGGAAACCCTCCAAGACCGTCCCCCCTAGGCCATCGTCACTCAGGTCTTGGAGAAGCTCGGTCATCTTATCCAGGGCCATCTTCGCATTGTTGATAGCTGACTCGATCTGTTGCCTGAGAGCATCGGCACTGTCGCCTTCTAGTAGATCGGGACGGGCGGTAATGGTAGTCTGGATTTGGTCGATGGTGTCTTTGGCTGCAGTCACTTTGCTGGAGAGACCACGGATCTCATCTGGGGCTTTTTGGATGTTCATGAACCAGTCGGCCCATTCTTTCGCCGTATCGGCATGCTCATTCAAAGATTTGACGCCAATATACGTAGCAAGGGCTTTTGGGAGATGTTGCAGAAACTCATTTGACTTGTTCTTGTGCTGGTCTGGAGCCGGTTTCTCAGCGGGTTTCTCACAGGGCTTCTCCGAGGGCTTTTCAGCAGGCTTCTCGGTAGACATCCCGGCAGACGTGGCCGCAGGGTTGGGAGCCGGTCTGTCTGGGGGCCTTGCCCTTTCATGGGGCCCCTGATGTTTGGCCGACCTTTCGGGGGCAGCGTGAGGTCTGACTGGCCTTTCAGGAGCAGCCTGAGGTTTGGCCGGGCCAGCAGGGGGATGCCTCCTTTCGCGATCGGCAGAGGGGCCCGTATCATGATGGCGGGGTAGCGGTGATCTATCCCTTGACCTGGGCCTCCCGCGCAGCATCTCTGAAGCGAGATGAGGGGCTGGTCTATAGCCCGGAGGAGGCGACGGCCTTGGCACCCGGGGAGGATATCTTGGAGAGCGTGGTGCATCATATGACGGTCGACGTTGGGCATCCGGTCTATAGCTATCTGTTGGATATGATCTCATCGGGGGACGTGCGCTCGTCGGCACCCTCGGAGACGGTGGCCATGGCGATGGTGGTGCTTCGTGCCCAAGAGTTGGAGGCCTTGGGCGTTCTTGTCTAGGAGGTCGGTCGCCGCGATAACGAGGAGGACTCAGCGATGGTCGACGAGATACAGGCCTGCTGTCCTCATCGGCGGACATGTCAGAGTCTCGGTTCATGCGACGTCGAAGAACGCGATCCGTTGGTCTGGGCGGAGGTGGTCGGGCGCGAGGTGACACGGACCGCCAACGAGTTTCTCTTCTCTTGGAACGGCCATAGTGGGAATCTCTCGGACTTGAAGTTGGAGGATATCGGGGTCGACGACTGGCCTCATGGGACCTAGATCTTCGAGACGAGCTTCCTCCCGTGGGAGGTCTCAGCAACCCACTGCCTGGAGGTTGTCCATGGGAGGAAGAAGGTCGAGACTTGGACGAGCCAAAGAGCGTTGCCGGTTTGCGCGAGCTCGACGATAAGACGGGACCTTTTGGTCTCGTTGATCGCCTCAACGAAGAGAACCTGCCGGGCATTCTTGGAAGGGTGCCCTTCCCGTTTCTGTATCAGGCAAGATGATGGACGATATATACCTACGTACCTAAAATGCTCGAGACGTCAAACCAGGGTCCTTTAAAGAACAAACCGGCGTAGCAACGGAATGACGACATTGCAGCCTTATGAGGCATAACGCGATGCACAACAAATCCGGGGGTATGGTGATCCTAGGCTCCATCACGAGAGCGATGCTGCTGCTTGGGCAGGGACACGTTGTTTGCAGCGCGCGTCGGGTGTGACGTGTCTGCCTGATCCACCAGAGATAGGCAGTCCTGGGGCGGGTCAAGACGGGATAGAACCAAGGACTGCGCATGTACAATTATATCATGTTTTGGGGGCTGAGCTGAGCTGCTGAGCTGAGCGGGAGGATTCTGGTCGCTGTCGTGCGAGGCATCACCATCAGGCGTTTGTAGCTGTTGCGGGGTATCCTTGCGAGTCGCATGACCTGGAGAGGCCTTACAGATGATCAGCTTGGTGGTTGCTGTTGGGTCGTGTCACATGACGGATGAGATAAAAAAAAAAAAAAAACTCTGCGCCTCTCTCAAAAAGTTGATGTGATATGAAGTGATTGCAACACACAAATGTGATAAGACAGACACACAACTTCCGAGGTGACACTAGCTCATGTCAGCTGCCCTTTTTCAGTTGGTGTGAGGCTTGTCTCAGGTGCCTGAGCTGGCGCTTGATCGTTCATGATGATTTTTCACACACACTCACGCTTGACAACTGGGTCTTGAGCTGGGCTGAGCACGTGGGAACCTATCGCCGGTCCCTTGGGTCTCTTCTCTGACACGGCTAATCGCCCTGACTACTGCAGAGTCCTTCTTCTCTGAATCCCCATCATCGTACCAGATCTACTTGATCCAAATCCGTGTCCTGCAGTAGAAACCACCCTTCCCATTGCCCGGCGTCCCGTTCTATTCCTTATATGGGCGGCTAAGAAGACAGTCGGTGAGCTGCGGGGCTCTTCATTGGCCCCTCGTCGCAGGGATATCGACAGAGGCTTCCAGACCGCCCCATCTTGCAAACTCCTCCCATTGAGCCATTTTTAATCCGACCTGCCTGACCTTTCGTTCCTCTTTAAATTCTCGCATGCAGCAAAAAATCCTCGCCGACTTTTTCGTCACCCCCTTCGTGCTCAGGCTCTGGCTCTGGCTGTGACCGCCCGCCCGCCCGCCGGCTCACTCACTCACAATTTTAACCACGTGAGCCCGGGGCATGTTGTGGAGCAATGGAAGACTACTGGGACCCGGCCGCCTTGCTGCGCATCGGCCGCGGAAGCAGGCCCGGCCGTGATGGCTACTCATGCCTCGCCCTGTCCTCGGCCTGTGACACTACCCACCGCGAGAGGCGACCCAAGATCCTCCGTCTGCTTAACCAGCTGTCCCGCTCACGCCCAGAGACCACCTCCAGTGTCATCCTCGACCAGCTAGCTGGCCTCTGCCTCTGCACCGAACATGAGGAGGACGCCCCAGATGTCGTCGCCGACTGGGAGTCCATCATAGACCTAGCCAACCAACACCATCGGCACCTACTACGCTTTGATCTGGCCGATAAGCGAGCCGAGATTGAGGCTCTACGCTCAAAGCTCGACTGGGTTAACCGCTTCCTGACATGGAAGAATAAGGACTTGGCCGACCAACTAGCCCAGCAAGGGTGGTCGTCCCAAGTTGATGAGCACAAGGGCATCAAGGAGATATCCGAGCTGAGGCGCTCCAACAAGACACTGCAGGCCAAGGGTCAGCAGTTCCTATCAGCGCAGGACAGACTCGACCAGGAAAACGCCACCCTCAAGGAGGAGCTCGACCAGACTCGGGAGGAGGCAAACACACTACGGGAAGAGCTCGAGGCGCTGAAGCAAGAGCTCGAGGAGGAGAGGACAGGCAGCATGGCGCTGCAGAAGAGGGCCGCCGGCCTGGAGGAGCTGGTGCAGAGCCTGCGGGATGAGATATCAAGCTGCTGGCTGCACAGCTTCCTGGCCTGGCTGCGGCGGCTGCAGGCGCTCTCGCTGGGCATGTTTTCGGTGTTTACGTACAAGGATTGACGAGAACCACGGCGCTATTTGTTTGAAATGAATCAGGACAGAATGACTTGAATGGGCCATTAGATACCTATAATAACAAGAATACCCAGTACTGTTACTCATGAGGAGCATTCATGTGATCTTGTCGTTTCCCTGTGACTTTAGTGAGTGATGAAAAATATTGGCTTGTCTCGTTATCCTGTGTTCTTCCTATCCTTGATAATAGAGAATATTCATAGAATTAGATATGACTAGAAAGTGTATTATTCTTTAAAATGGTTCTGAGTATAGTGTTTCTACACTGCGTCTCGTTGCCAGATATTCATTTGTAGTCAATATTTGGTCCCTCTCCCTCGGTGTAAAGAATTTGCCCACAAGATCCGAGCGAGAAATATGAGCCGGCTGGTCAACCAGTTTACCAAGGTATGCATCCAGATTGATCCGACGGGTTTTGGAGACGGTCTCGGTGACATTTTCGACTGGACCAGGCATGTATGGGAGAGTCCGCTTATCCCCCGTGTTGCCTGCCTCTCGAGGGAACTGTGACAAAAGGTTGATCTGGAGGTCGTAAAAGTCCTCGTATCGCCTTACCAACTCCCAGACTCCCACACCGACGAAACAAGCTTCGATTATGAATACATATTCGCCTGATTCCTTGTCGAGATACACGGCAGGGACCTTGGCCCAGAGTACATGTGGTCCTGAAGATAAGGCTAGCACAGAACCCTCGTTTTCTTCTGCACCCTCTTCACTGTATGAGGGTTCCGAGACTGCATCCTTATCCTCATCTTCGAGAATCTCCAAACCTTCCATGGCGATTGGTAAGGCTGTCAGAGCTAGTTGCTGAAGATGAGACCCAAGATGACGAGAAAACTCTTCATCGCTGTACCCTTTGTTGTCTGGCGGCATCCAAAAGAAACAGAGGGGACATGAAAAAGGGTCAAACCCGTCGAGCGGCAGTTCGCACGCTTTCATTATCCGCGGCCACTGGAAACTTCCAAATGATACTGGATGCATGTATGCAAAGTGATCACGAATTCCGGCTGCAGAATTGAATGTAGTGTCGGTGCACTGTGTGCAACGCCACTGTTTCCTGTGAAACTCGAGTTCATGGCTGAACCACTCGTGTCTGCTGGAGAATGAGTCTGAAGAGCAGTTCTTAAAGGTACAGACGTAGAGCCGAAGATCGGCAAAGATGTGTCTCCTATTTTCATCAGTCGTTACATTTCAACAGGGGCAGGGGAGACACACCTCCATTCGTGCTCAGATGAGATCACTTGTATTGTCCGACAAAATGGACATTCAAAGGCGCTGCCATACTCAAGTTGAGTGCCGTGAAATTTCAGTCTGGTTAGATCAGGGACGCGAAGATCGCCATGCTCGTCACCCCCAAGCACGGTTGCAAAGGACGTGGCTCCAGAGATGACACTGAGTCTGTCAATATTGACTGTCTCCTGATCTATACCTGCAGAGCCTTCGCCGTATGCAGCATCGATCGTGGATGTTGCTCTTCTGGATCTGGTCTTGCCTTCTTCTGTCAAGTCCCGAGTTTGCTCTGTCAAACGTTGGTGGTATGACTGTAGAGAGTTGATAAATGCCCTTCGGGTAGCTATAGCCGTACCAAGGCGTTCAGCTAGCCACTCGGTCTCTTTCAATCTCGGGAACTTGTCCATGACATGTCGAACATCTATGGACGGGGCTCTTGTCTCTGCAGATAGACGCGGTCGATTGCGACTACGACGGATGAGCATAGAAAGTCGAAACAGTCGATCCACCGAAGCTTGGATACTGGACAAAAGTTCATCAAGTTCTGTGGTTATAGGTTCATGAGCAGGAAAGCGGGCGATGGCCGGAAGCGGATCAAATTGAGAGGTTGCTAAGGATGGCTCGTCTGTAGAAACGTTCATGAACGGTTCGTGTGATTCATTGGTGCGGTTAGGGAGTACACCAGTTGCTATATCTTTTGCTAAAGTGATTTTGTAAGTTGAAAAATAATAAGAACAAGATATGATAAACCTACCTCGTTCCGCTGATTGTATGATATCCATCAAAGCTTGTATCACATTCTTTCGCATCCGCATCCGCATCCCGTCGCGGTCAAGGGAGCTTGCGGACTCTGGTTCTGTGAGTGCCACCATGTTGTTTGCCCAGACAGACAAACGCCCCCGTGAATCATCGATGGCAAGGAGATGATGTTGCAAGTTGGTTGAGCTTCCCAAGTGACGTGAGAGACTTTCAAGCCATCGTCTGCACTGGTGCACCAAGGAATATATCACAGGATTTTCTTCGTCTCGATTATTTCGAGGAGTAGCATAGCTGTCATCACCTTCTACCCCCATGGCGGCCAGAAAACGTTGATGTGGAAAGATTGAGACTTCACTCCACAGCTTCAACCTGTGATGATTCTCGGATGTTTGTCCCTCATCTTTTTCGGACCTTTCACGGCGGTAAATCATGCGAGCTGACTGGCTATCGTAAATGACAGGGTCTCACAGTGAGGGGTATCATCCATGTATGCCCTTTCGTCGCAAGGCTCTGAACTCAGCCCGACGTTTTCACACTTTCTCAGCTGACCTATACCTCTCTCATTTTCTTCAAAGCAGTCTCAGAGGCTAGCAGCAGGTTCAATCTCCACTATATCAACATGTCGGGATTTGAAATCGCTGGAATTGTCCTTGGCGGCTTCCCAATCCTCATCGAGGCCGCTCAGCCTCTCACCCGATACTTCCAGGGTGCTGAGCGATGGTGGCACTTTAAGAGGGACTTTATGACTCTCATATCAACGATAGAGGATGAGTCAATCGCCTATTCTCAAAACTTGGAGCTCCTCTTGACACCAGTCGATCTCGATCCCGAGGTAAAAGCCAGCCTGCAGGAGGATTCTGGATCCAGGCTATGGTATGATCCAGAGATCCAGGCAAAATTGAGGGGTCGCATCAAGATTCAGTACATGTCGTGGTTTCTGAGACAGCTGATAGAGATGCGAGAGACCCTGAATGAGATATTGGGTATGCTGCCCATTAAGAAAAATGGAGAGGTAAGAGCAATTCTGCACTTCTAGTCCGAGCCAGTCGATTCCATCCAGTACGGGACAATATGGTTTCTGGAGTAATAGGCTCTACCTAATGAGGAGTTGGTTGCTTTCTAAGGCCATGGCAATATTATTACTTTTAACATTGATTTGAAAACTAACCTTGATTGTCATAGGTAGACTTCCCAAGGACTACTACAGTCGACTATGAGCTTTTCAGACTCAAACAAAGCTTCTCCACCCGGAGACAACACCTGCTTGACAAAATCGTACGGATAAACGAGAGCCTGTACAAGTTCCTGGCCAAAGACTCCCATATAAACGCCGAGGTTGCAAGGTCCACAACGTCCTGGAAAGCGACGCCTCCGAGTACCGCAGGACGGCGCAGAGCCACGACACTCCTACGGCTTCAATCAGAAGCCAAGAAACTATCCTCTGCACTGCTGAACGGATGGAACTGTCGTTGTCCCCATCAATGCGGCGTTGGACATGACTGGAAGTCCTCAGAGGTTGACCTAAGAGAGCCGAGTCTGAATTTGTTGCTTGAGCGAGGAAACTTGACGAGGCAGTTAAGAGTTCAAATAATGGGAGGGGAGAACCTCGGATCGATTGAGGCAAGGTCAAGCCGCAGTATCACAATGCTGGAACAAATTGCGGATTTAAGGATGCAAGCACACCAGGAGCTCACACCCACAGCGTTTGAGAAAAGCGCCCGACGACCAGGACTTGCCTCATCCGCTGTTGCTGTCACTTCAACACTGGCTAGACCAGCCATGCCTGTCGACCTGAAATTCTGGCAAAGACGAGAGCAGAAGAAGTTGACAAAAAACGACAATCCTCAGCCCCAGAATTTGGGTCAAACCACAAGGTAAGAGACAATCCCCCTGACAGACAGTTATCTATGTGATAATGGTCGACTGATATCACCGGCCGAAGTAGTTCATCTACCTCAACTAGAAGATCAGTCTTGTCTACTCAAGCATCCTCGAGTGTTTCCTCAGCTCCGTCGAAACATTCTCAGAACTGGATACACGATACATGCTCATTCCTCAAAAGCAACCCCACCTGGACGGATCGACAGTATCTCGGAACTGAGCAAGAGGCCGTTATCTTTTCCCTCGATCCCCAGGGTCAGTCAAACCCTGCAGGGCTAAAAGTCACGAATCTTGACGTCTTTTACGGAAGCACGCCACGATTACCAGATCGTCTCCAAATTGGACTTGAGATTGCTCTGACCATTCTCGGACTCGGGACGTCATGTTGGGTTCCTAGAGGATGGGATCGTCGAGAGATTCTCATCTTGAACGGTCCCAACAATTCCACCAAGCCATTCCTCCGCCACGAATCTCTATCATTCACCCTCGGAGAAACAATAGACAACACCAAAGTCCACACAGAAGTCAGCCTATTCTCTCTAGGTGTGATCCTCCTGGAACTCATTTACCAAGAGAATCTAGAGCAACAGCCGTTTTGGAATACATACTGCGAAAACGGACAGCCAAATGACTGGACCCATCAACGTACCGCCATGGAGTGGCAGTCACAAGTCGAGGCGAGATATGGGGATGACCTTTCTGAGCCGATTAGACTTTGTGTGGAGGGAGGGTTTTCTAGTGATGTTGATTTGGACAGCTTGGGGTTTTTGCAGGAGGTTGTTGATACTGTGGTGAATCCCCTCGAACGGTTTCTGTGTGGATGGAAAGGAGTTAAAAGTGTGAGTGTACTACAGTGAAGATGCTCTCTATAGAATGATACGGCGCTATCTCGTCTTTCTTCACGGACAAGACGGGTAAAATAATAACTGTTGGAGGTGTTTAGATTCGCTTCATCGTAGTACCTTGCGTTTCGCTATCGCTCGCTTCAATAGCACCCATCTTGCCTCCCAGTACTAACATGGATTAAGCGAGGGCGAGATCCTGATCGATCAAGGGACAAGGGTCCACATCAACCCCTGTCACCTGTCAGATTTGTTGAGACGGTTGCCCTCTGTTCTACTCCTCTTCAGGACATATTTTTCTAAGATTGCGCGCAGATTGGAGCCCAAAGAGGTTGCTTGGCGATGGGGCCCGCGGCGTTCTTTCATGGCAATTTCTTAGTCAAGTTTGAAGGTATAAGCAGTCAAGCTTGATCTCGTTGGTCAATCCCTGGTCGAAGGATCAGAGGCAGCCAGACGTGAGCGTGGAGGCAATACTTCCTAATCCCCGTCGGCGATTTTCTCACCTCAACGAGGTGAAAGATGACGAATATAAAGCCGCTTACTCCCTTCAACCCTGTTCAAGCTTATTTATACCTTATCTACTCCCAAGGTTCTTACACACCATCCCTCTGAGTCTAATTCACCATGGCGTCGATCCCACGAGCACAACTCTCACCTTCGGTGTTTCTGTATAACCCAGACCCAAAAACTGACCCCAAACCTGGCCCACGCCTTATCATTTTCGCGCCTTGGGCCTTTGCCCAAGAAAACCACATTGCCAAATATGTCGCCAAATACCGAGAGTTGTTCCCGGGTTCAACCATTCTCGTCCTCAAATGTTTTCTTCGCCACATGTTTTTCCACCCCGAAGCGCGAAGAGAACTTATCCCGGCTGTCGAAGTGATTCGCAACGTTTTGGGCACAGAGACAGCGTCAGATGGAGATAAGGGGCCATCTTTGTTTATTCACGCCTTTTCGAATACTGGCTTGAGCACAACGTACAATCTCGGAGATGTTTATGCCGCAACTTCTTCGCCAGACGATAAAGATCAAGGACGACTTCCATTGCATGCTACCGTGCTCGACTCAACACCTGGTCGGTATGAGTACTGGGCCATTGTCTCAGCCGTCATGTTCGGTGTCCCTCGAGGACGATGGCTTCAGCGTCTCTTCAGTCTTCCGCTAGCTCATCTGCTCAGCTCGGTCATGTGGATATGGATGCGCGTCCTAGGCGGTCGGGACTGGGTTCCCATATGGGGGGACAGGGCAAACGATCCTTCACGTACAGTCGAGACATGTCGGTCGTATGTCTACAGTCGTGTCGATCCTCTTGTTCCACACTTTATTGTTGAAGAACATGTAAAGGACGCTCGAGACAAGGGTTACGCGGTATTGCATCAGGTGGATTTTGGCGATAGTGACCATGTCGCTCATGCCCGAACTAATCCGGAACGATACTGGAAAATTGTGAAAGAAACATGGGAGGCATGATTGGCTTTCACCTAGATTATGATCACACTGGCGATCACACTGCATTCTACTTAGAAGATGACTTAGATGATGGTGGAGAGAAAATTCCAGAAGACCAGCATTGAGAATTTGAAGTCATTCGGCATAGACTTTCTGTCATGAAGAGAATGTCTTAGCACAACATGACATACAAGTTCTGCTCTTTTGAAACATGAATCCAAGTCCAATCCTGTCTCCCCGTCTCCAGAGACTCTTCCTGACGTCTCCAAACCTCATGCATACAAGAAATGATTGTCCTGAACCTCGTAAAACCAGTCTTTTCAAACGAATTTTGAAGCCAACCCGATAGATACTCCCTCTGAGAGCTACTCATAGCTTCACAACCAGCCAGAAATGCAGGCCACGGTGAACCTGGACCGTCAGTACCATCTCTCTCACAGGCGTTGTCAAACTCCTTTAACGCTTGGATGATGTTGTCGACGTGCTGTTGTAGAATGCCAGGATTCACCTCTCGAATTCGGCGGTAGAAGAAGATGATCAAGGCGTAGTTGAGTGCTCTCACGAGATGTGCTCGGGGCGCAGTCTCGGGCGTGTTGCTTGGGCCACCGACCTGGGATGGAGTGCTGTGCGTAAATGTCCATACTAGATTCTCAAGATGCTTCTTGTGACTCTCTAGGGACTCCAAAGAAGCAGTATCAGGTTTCTCCGTGGTCTGAGATGCTCGATCCATAAAATTAGCCAGCCGAGTTGTCTGTGAGACAAGACTTAACCAAGTCTCAGATACCCCGTATAGGAGTCGAAGTGTCGAGTCTGATTTTCCTGGGCTGCCCTCTGAGGGGATATAGTCCAATGGTGATTCACCCTCCCTGGAATATATCGTTTCAACGTCCATGTCCTGCTGAAATGGCTCGAGTCCCAAAAAGTCATCGAGTCGTGCATTATAGAAATATTGACGATTATCAGCGTATGGAGCTTGGGAGAACGCCCCGGGTGCTGCTTCCCAAGATGCCTGATCTTTCGTAGAGATGTTGAGAAGCGGATCGGTGTTGTCCAAGTTTCGCAACACGTATGTGCTCTCGCCCACAATCTTACACCAGGTGTACGTATGGTGAAGATAACTAATCTTTCGAGAAATCTTCTTTTTGGCTAAACCGCAGGTCCTGACGAGTCTTTCTGAACCGAGGAGGTAGGATTTTGCATCCTTTTGTCTATCGAATAGAATCTTAACACCCGTTAGTAACAGATCTCCAACAAGTCTCTAGACCAACTCACAGCGAACGAGGCGAGGGAGGATATCGAGAGCAGCAGGTCCTTGTATTTGGCAGCTTTTGGCGAAATCTCATGTTGGAGCGAGTATCGTAGGGTCTCTTGAGCCTCTTTGTTCAGACGTTCAGCGAGCTGTTGCCAGCATTCTGCATCCCCATTCTCTTTACCGTTTGCCAGGTGCATTGACGACAGTGCCAGAACAGCGTATAAGTGAGATAGTGAGGCATGAGAGACGGGGCGGATGGCGATGAAAGTTAGTCTTGCCAATGTCGCCACGGCTGCGTCAATATGAATATCCATGGAGGATTTCTGGCCAAGAGGGAGTGACCATATGTGGGTTATCATGCAGTCGCTGTAATGCTTTAGAAGCATCTGAGCATCTTCGACAGTGACCAACTCCGAGAATGCGACCCGTGGCGGCTTGGGCTTCAAGGGGGCGGGAGAGTTGATGCCCAAATTTGACATATGTACACCCTCCCAGCTGATATCTGTGTTGACGATAGAAGTTGCAGTTGGATCTGGAATTGTGTTCAGAGCGTCCATGTCGATTGTAGACTCGGCAGGAAACCAGGCCGGACTTGAGTCTAAATCGAAAAGATCTGTCCAGTCAAGCAGATTATCAGTGTTGAGCATAAAGTCGATGGCGGGCATAGGCTGATGTTTGGAGCCGGCCGTATTGTCCGGAGTATCAGGTTGTTTCGGTTGAACTTGCGGGCTGTCTGACCTCGTGATATCGGAGAGATGAGGTGAAGTCGTGCTGTTCTCAACGCTGAAGACGCCAAAAGGGCCAATTGTCACCGCCTCATCGTTGGGTGTCCCGGTATCTCTAGACTTGGCCTCCAGAGTTAACAAGGACTCGTCAATAGTCTTGTTCGAGAGAGTCGACCTCAACTCTGTGCTCATCGAAACTTGAGATCGTTCTGAAACTCTCTGTTAACATGAGATTCAAGGGAAGCTCAAGCATATGCTCACCAGGGTAAAAAGGCCTCCTCGGCATCCTCATCGACACCTTCCTCCCAGAACCCTCCCCAGAACTCGTAACCCATCTCAAACCCGAATCATCAAACCCATCGCAGACAACCCCGATAGCCTTGCACGTAAGACACTGAGGACGAACCTGATCACATTTAACATGCCTCTTCCGACATGTACCGCATCCACCGTAGGAATAAGACCCCCGGGGTTTCTTGACCGGTCTCGCATGCATGGTTTGTAGAACTGATTCAACAGGAATGTGCAGCTTCCTTACAAGGTGCAGTGACTCTCTCGTCGGCAAGACTAGCCTTCTTCCCAAAGGGGATGGTGATCCCGGCGGTGCGGTTAGCGGAGGATTGAGTGGCTTACATAATGTTCAGATTAGGAACCGGAATCTCATGATAAAAGTAACATGTTAGATGATTTGCATAGTCTTTGAGTCTTGGAAAAGATCTTCGATCGTTCTAAAGTGAACGTCCTTGAAGTACTTCTCACGCTGTCTCAAGGCTTCTTCACGAGGAACAGCCGTCCCTCCAAACCCTGACCACTCATCGATTGTTGCAGTATACCACCTGGCATCCTCGACTCCTCGTGTGAGATCTTTTTCAAGGTCTTCTTTAGTAACATAGGTCCGCTGTTTCGATCGTTAGTAGGATTGTGTAACGTGTGTGCTTCATATGACTTGCCTTCAACTCAACACCCCAGAAGCTCTCGACCTTTTTGATAGCTTGGTTCCATGTCCCAAGCTCCCCAAAAACATACGTATGGTCGTCCCAGTCATTAAAAGATACCAGTTTGACAACTGCTTTTGAAACATCTCTCGCGGCTGTCCAGCCAACAGGCTCATCTCCAGTTCCGACCACACGAACCGTCTTTGCTTGTAGGTCGATAGGCCACCCTTCAGGGAATGGACGAACGTAACTCTTTGATCCATCAGGAACTTGGACAAAGTAGTCGGCGAGCCAGCCTTGGTTGACCAGCGTCCACTTAACATCAGACTGTGCTGCCAGTGTCTTCCGAAAGGCCTGTCTGGCACGCTGAATCCCGCGAGGCAGAGACGGAAAGTCTCTCAGATTTCCCAAGAACTCGCTTGGGATGAATCGCTTGCATGACTTGGAGCTCTTGCAGGCCGCAAGAAGCACCTCATGCAGCGAGGTGAAAGCTGTAGGGTCGTCGGTGTGCAAGGTCGACACGAGAACGGTTGCTTTGACGCTATCAAGGATAGACACGACCGCGTCTTTCGAGTATTCGACCAACTTGTACGAGGTGATATTGAGGTCCCTGAAGAACTGCGGATCGGAGCGAGAAATAATAATGACATCGTGTGTCTTATCGTTGGTGAATTCCTCCGTTAGGTACTGCGCAATGTTGCCCGATCCAACGACGACAACAACCTGTTTATTTCCAGCCATTTTGGGAAGAAGATGCGATCGAATCGTGTAAATAGAGATATTCAATAGTCGACTTCAAAGTTGACAGATGATCTAGATGTCTGAATCCTCAAGATGCATGGGAAAGGCATTGTCTTATCGGGTATTGATCCCGGCTGCGGGGACTCGGCTCACTACCCGACCCTCTCACTTTTCTCGAGTTATGGACAGGCCAATATCGGAAAAATATGCCGTAGCCTGGTTCAGCCCATGCCCACTTTACTCTGCCCGTTGGCGCATGTGCTATAAAGAACTATTACTGAAGAAGTCGAGATATTTCTAGCAGTTAAGAGTGTATATATTCAAGAGCCATCAATATTATCCAGCTCCCTCTATCTGCTACTGTGAACCGTTCCCTAATAAATGTCGAATGAAAGTCTATCGAAACCCTGCCACACTTTTACTGAGCCCGTGAATTAAACCCCTGATGAAGTTGATTCACCACAAAGCCTGACCAAGAGCCAGAGAAATCCCAGTGGCGATCTAAGTCTGTCGCTTCGTCTTGCCACACTTGGCAAGACACTCCTCAACCTTGAAAGTAACAGTCTTGGGAATAGCATCCCGAACCTTGTCAATATCCTCCCCAGCAATGCTCTGTCCAAAAGAATTGGCAATGGTCTCATTCTTGAGAGCAAACAGGTTGTTAGGAATCAAGCTAGCACCCATGTCCTCGGAGGAGAAGGTGGTGACGACAACAGCAGGCTCGCAGTCGGGGTTCATCTGTGTGTGGAAGGATCCCTGGTAGAAGACTGTCATCATTCTAGGGCCGATCTCGTTGCGGATGACGCGCTGGTTGCCTTCTGCGTCGGTTACGCCAGACTCGGGGACCATTTCGGTGTAGATGCGGCCTGAGATGACGGCTTGGAGTTCGGCGGCTCGGGGATGGATGTGGACGACAGCCATGGAGCAAGCTATTGGGAATTGTCAGTGATAGTCTCGAGAGGAATTAGTGAAGGAGTCATACGCTCAAACTCGCCGACGGTAAAGGTCTGGCCGGTACCAACAAGGGCAGGGAAGGTCACAGCGTTGGCAATACCAGCAACCTGACCATCCTGCTTCTTAAAGTCAAAGACAAAGTCCTCGTCATTAGGGAGAAGCTTGAATCGATCGATCTCACTATGGTCTGTTAGTATGGCTCCAAATATTCCATCATTGAAGCTTCAAAGACTCACGTATCAGCCAGTCGCAGCTTCTGAGTAATGGTAAGCTCAGGAGTGGCTCGCTCCTCGACGTTGTGAGGGGCAGCGGCGACAAGAGCCGGCATGGCCAGGATGGCGCTGATGATGGACTTGGAAAGCATCTTGAGTGAAGGAGGAGAGTTGAAGATTGAAGATTGGGAGGTGTTGAGCTTGTAGAGGAAGCGGTGGTGAGTGAATGTTGAGTGTTGACTGTGTTGATGAATTTGTTCCTAACGGTGGCATCTACCATCTTTATACTCCGAAATTTCCTCCTCTGCAATTAAGACCAACACACTTAGAGACCTTGAATACCAATGACACCCAGAAGTGGTTCCCGCCGAGCCAAGCCCCCGCGATACGCCGACAGGGGCACTAAGCCTCGGTCAGCCCTACGCAGCCCTCGAGTAGCATACACTCCTGAACAGCGTTGCGTACGCCGGAGATTATCGAAGTGGATCTGCAGTAGGGAAGAAGCTTTCTCGGTGAGGCTTGGGCTTACGAACGCATCATGGGTTGTGGGGAGGTCTTGATTCGTGGGAGGAATTCCAAATAATTAACCAGGGAGCATGGTTGTATTCGGTTTGTAAGCTGAATTTGAGTCTGTGATTAATCTACCCTATTCTTCTTGCTGCCTGTTAACGTCGCGGGTGCTTTGTGCCAGCTTCCAGATGAGTTGTCTATAGCATCTGGAGTTCAACCATCGACATTCATATTAGAACCAGATTCAACGATTGAATAGCTTAGTATTTAGCAAAAGGCCCCCAAGATGCGATCTAAATCCCCCGCTATAACCTATTCTTCGATAAGTCTTCCATCCAGGAACTCACATACAGGTGTGTGCCTGCGTAAGGCTTCACGGCCCGAACCGATCTTTTTCGGCGAAGGAGAAATACGTCCAAAAAACAAGCTTGATTTTTACCATCCCAAGTCCCCATAGTAATCAGCTTGGCATAAGCACTTCAATGTGACGTCGGGGTGGAGAAGGGAGCGTATATAAGCCCCCCTGGCGTATTTATTAGTTTGAGCGTATTGGCGTATTCTGGCGTATTCAGCTCGGACCGTCGCTCAACTCCATCAAGTCCGAAATACCATTATGTTTCGGAGTTAGAGATTGATCATGAGAGTCGTACTGGGGAATTTGGAATTGGTCTCTTGAATGCAACTCTACGAGTTGTTGCGGATGTCGAGATGGTCTCGTGCGTATGCGAAATGGAATAATGAGCATGAGAGATTCGAGTAGAAATTATATAAAAATCGACCTCGTCGCGGATCCAAAGAACATTTCCTCATCATCAACAGCATCGCTAAATCCGAAGCATCATGGTTCTCCCAGTCCTTAAGAAAGCCGCCCTCTTAGTAGCGATAGCTACCAGCGTCATCGCACAGGATCATTTCCCCGACTCAACCACCTGCGACGAAACATGCCAGAACACGACTTACAACGCTGCTCAATGGATTTCAGAGCAACAGTCTGATCCAAAATTCAAATTCTACAAGGCTCCCTCCAAGTTCTCGGCCGATCTAGGTCCTGGTGTTGTTCTTGAGGCCGAGGAGGTTACGGACCTGACCAACTATGTGGTTCCCAGCGGGTTGACCATGTCTCGAGTCATTTACACCACTGAAGATATCAATGGAAAGATTGTTCCGGCTTCTGCTTATGTTCTGTGGCCATACAGTCCCTTCTCTGCGAGCCCCAACTCGAAGAAGCAGCCCATGCCCATGGTTGCTTGGGCCCACGGCACCACAGGAACCTTCAAGCCATGCGCTCCAAGCAGCTACAAGGCTCTTCAATATCACTTCCAGGCTCCATTTGCTATGGCACTCCAAGGAATTGCCGTTGTCGCCCCTGACTATGCTGGTCTGGGTGTCTCCGAGCTACCTAATGGAGATACTATCCCTCATCCTTGGGTGGCAGCTCCGGCTCACGCCAATGACCTTGCGAATGCTGTGACAGCAGCTCGGTCAGCGTTTTCTGACTTGTTGGACCCCAAGGGACCCTTTGTTGCCATGGGACACTCTCAGGGTGGTGGTGCAGCTGTAAGTGACCTCAAATAGCTTTGAACCGCAAATACTAAGTCGTAATAACAGTGGGCATTTGCTGAAAGACAAGCCAAGAAGCCTCTCAAGGGCTACCAAGGCACCGTAGCCATCGCACCCGTAACTAGAATCATCGACGACCTCGCCTACTTTGACGACAACGGCATCGTAGCAGCCGTAACCTTCGGCCAAACCGCCCTGATCGACTCTGTCAGCAAAATTTACCCCGAGTACAACTACACCGGATTGACCCCCAAGTCCTACGATCGCTGGCACAATGTCCTAGCCAAGGTTGATGGTTGCTTTCCTCTTCTTCCTTTGGTCTTTGGTGATCTTACGCCAGAGGAAGTAGCGAAGCCAAAGTGGTACGAGGACGATATCCCTAAGAAATGGGCCAAGAAAGTTGAAGCTGGACGTAAGATATTCGCCGGACCTCTTCTCGTCCTAATCGGAGCCAACGATAGCGTCGTCCGCCAAGAAGGCGTCAAAGCAGCCGTCGATGATACCTGCAACCTGATCCAGAAATCCAAGCTCAAGGATGGCATCGAACACGTCACTTACAACGCCATGGATCACTTCCCTGTTATTCAGGCTAGTCAGATGAAGTGGATGGGATGGATCAAAGATAGACTTTCTGGAAAGGCAGTTGAGAAGAAGGGTTGCACTTCAGAGGTAGTTCCTGGTTTGAGGACTGAGTCTACTGTTCAAACATCGACTCCAAACTTTTTCTTGTCCTTTTTCGGTCAGGATGAGGCATGGAAGTATGGCCTTTGATCAAGTCAACTTTGACCATCTATCAGGCGGAACTGTCTTGTCATGGTACCTTCACTCGATATTCATAGCTTTTTCTTGGACTCTATAGTTCTTTTACATTCTATTCTTACAAATTTATAACCAACTTTTACATGACCATCCTTCTCATAATTGTGCATCATCCGGACTCGTCATGGGAACGAGAAAGCTATCAATATCTAAAGAATTAGCAAGCTCAAGCAGTTGCCCAGGACTCAACCCAAAATTCATAGGTGACTCTCCCAAGAACCCAGTTCCCAATGCACCTTCAGGAGGAGGCATATGAATGTCTGTTCCATCTTGTGTCGTGCCCAGTGGGTTTCCACCGGCAGCAAACGACATTGTCAGCCAACCTTCTCTCATCCGTAGATGATCCAAGGTATCCTCCAATTGTCTCAGCTCTGATCCAATGTGTAAGGCCACAGTGTTTCCCCGTGAACTTATCTCGTCGAGGACTGCGTATGACTTTTGGATCCAGTGGTTGTAATCTGTTACCAGTGATGTGTCGATTGTAGCGGCCATGATGATGGCGATTGTCGAGGTAAAGGCTGCGTCCAGGTCAAATGGTAGGAAATTCTCTGCGAGACAGTCAGATCTGGGAATATTCTCTGTCGCCAAAGCACATACCGAGCAGTCCTTGTCCCAGCAGCACTGATAATATCTTGATAATTCGATATGAAGACTCCAAGCATATTTGAACAAGGCGTCTGACGCTCTCAGACTTTAACCGGTCCAGCAATGACGCATCTGCTTGACCGAGTCTTGACTGTAAAAAAGTGTATAACAATGGTCTTGTTGTTAATACGATGCACTGCACGTGAGCCCTCATTAGTATGTACATCAACAATATCATGTAGTAGTTAGCTCACCTGGTGATATTGAAGATGGAGATGCGCCGAGATACGCGAGATCCCAGAGGAATTCTCATTCATGCCAATAGCGAACGAGTTATTGAGCTGATCGGCAATTTCTGAGAAGCTCCTAAGAACAGATCTTGTCGCGTCTAGATATCGACTGTCAAGCTGCCCTTCAGTTCCATAAACACCTTGAGCATGTCAGCAAACGCTTCAAAAAGTAGCTCAGTAAGCATACTCAAGTGGATCTTAGAGAGGATCTTGGAGATTTTTATTTGTATCTCCAGGGTCGCTGTTCTCTGTTTATTGCGTGGACAGACTGGGTAGGGCGTGCTGATGTACTCCTCCGCCACCATCAACGGCACTCCAAGTAGAGACGCCATGTTCCGTTCCAGGATATAAAGGGTAGACCAGACAAGCCTACATCTCAGAACGTATTTCTCATCAAGATATTGGCTCTTCATCTCTGTATGTATCCCCGTTTGCAACGCCATGCTAATAGCCTGGCAAATCTTGAAAGAGTCAGCTCAACACCCCAAACATGTAGAGATAACTTACAACATGATGTGCAGCAGGACGACAAAAGATACACTGCAGATACAATGCCACAGAACAAAGTACCTGTATCTTTTCAATCGGGCAACAATCCAAAAGAACAAGATCGGGCATCATCTTCATCGCCTGAACAAAAAGCTCAGATCCAGGAGGACTGGCCGACTTGCTAATCTGCACCACAAACGCCTTTCCAAATGCTAAAAGAATCAGGTAATGAACATACCATAACGGAGACATTAGTTCATTATCATCAGAGTTTCCGTGGAATTGCTCAAACTGCCTCATGAACTTGTCCTCGTCGTATAACTGGAACAGAGTGCCGCAGCGAAATTGCACCGAGTTGATGAGGTAGAGAGCGAATTCCCGGGCTGGTAGAGTCGAAAAGTCGAATTCATCTTGAGAGCAATTCTCTTTTAGGCCATCCCAACCTAGGTCGTAAACGTTACCATCAAAGAGGAGGTTCTCTATAGGGAGTGGCTCTCCGGTGAGTGTTTCATGGACCATGGTCAAGACCCGTCTCCCAAAGGCCCAGTTGGATGAAGTGCCCATGAATACTGTATTCACTGTCAACAGCGTTTCGTATCAAAGTGGTAAAACACCCACGCATGTTGCCATGTCGAGCTGGAGCCCAATTTGCCGTGCGCAAGGCAAGAGGATTCGTAAGAGGTGCTTCTGTTGCATCGGCAGCTTTGCTAGACTCTGCTGTGGTTCCAGGGGGTATTCTCCTGTCAAATGGCGTTAGAAATTGGACATGCAAAATGATCTTTGTATAGTTCGCTGACTCTTTCGTGCTTTCGCCTGTTGCTGCTGCTGGTCTATCATTAATCATCTTCTAGTGAGTCAAGACCAAGACGGCTTACAAGTTTCCAACCCCTCCACTTGTATAGTATTCTCATCTGGAGAGGCCGACTGACTTAGTTGTTTCTCATACGAAGCTAACTTTGCTTGGAGACCATTGAGGTATCTACAACCAGTCAACACCAACCCAACCAAAACGGTTATTAAACCTACCTCCGCGATATGAGAATCTTCTCAGACTCCTCCCCAAACTGACAAGCAAGCCCCCTCCTCCTACAAGGATCGCAAGGGTCAGAGCCAGAACACTTGATCTTTTGATCTCGACATCGTTTGCAGCTTCCAACTGTCAGCGTATTATTAGCCTGGCATACGAGATGTGGCCCTCACGCTTTGCTGGCCCGTTTCCTGTCTCTTTGCCATCCGGATTCGCTTCTAGTCGACATGGTTCATTTGATGGGATTGACTGGAGCAATCAGGCATTGATGCTTGCTTGATGTGCGGGGAGAGGTAGAGACTCCCCCACTCAGTTTGTCATCACTGACTAAAGGAGAAGGTTTCCGCGAGATGCATCTGACAGATAACGGCTGATAATCACAATCACGGCATCTAAAGCATGTTGAAAGGCACATTGCGTTTTAATTAATGTCAATAATCTCTAGACAAAAGGTATTAAAAAAATACCATCCGCCTCCATGTTCATCCCATCCTTCAGTGCTTCACTGGCTCCTCCAACTGATAAGCGCATTCGTCCCCCATGCAGTCCTAAACCACCACGAGATCGGAAGGCCCAACCACACAAACACAGTCAAAGCTCTCAGTTTATGGCAAATCGGAGATTCGGCCATCTCACAACAGGATTTAGTATTAATAGCCAGCGCGATACCATCGCCAAGTGCAAGCAACATGTAGACCAGGATGCCACGCTTTGGGAGCAACGAGCAGAGAATGCCAGCCGAGACACAGAAGATGCTGTAGAATCTTGTACCAGATCTGACACCGTCGCTCTCATTAGGTAGAATCACGGCACATAATGCCATTGTCGTCGAGAGGAAAGTAAGGTGTGTCAACTTGGTGCGTGTAAGCTACCAGGCATTGTCAATTGGTGGTTCAAACTTACAGAAGAGGCAAGCCGAAGCCAGAATCTTCTCTTAGGAGAGATACTCGAATTGCTAGAACCAGGGCTCAAGGACCTTAATTCGTAGGATACCCGACTGTGCCTGTTTTGCCTTGAAGAGGACAGCCGAGATGAGAGTGGTCGGCCTGATTGTGAGCCTCGTCGGGAACCCGGTACCTCGAGCGAAATGCCACGCTCTGCAGTCGGAAACGAAGGTGCATAAGGCGCCGGAGTAGATGGTCTAGGGTGTTTCTTTTCTTTCATAAACTCTGGGCTATGCTTGCAGACAGAATCGATTCGATCACCACATGGTGAGTACCAATGGGCGCAGTCGTATAGTCGCGGATCCTCAATGTCCCCATTGGCCTTGGCAGCAAGAGCTACCGCCTCAAGGCCGTCAAACTCGCTCGGTTTTCCACTTAGAAGACTAACATTCCAGGCGATGTAGTGGTTGCTGAATCGACGAATGGGCGAGTCTGGTGGAGCGTTGTCCTGGATATACTGCCATGGTCCCAAAGGTGCGAGAGCACAGTTCCTCATGAACACTTTCAGGCAAAAGTCTTCAAACTCGGGAGCCTCGATCGTCTTGGAAAGCATCCATGCCTTTGCCGCGCAAGAAAGCCAAGGTTCCGTCCGGTACACAGCCGACTCCAGGTCTCGGTCTTCCAGCCATCCAAAGAACAGATAGAACGTGTCAGGATCCAGGCCTGAAATGAAATGTTCGTTGTTATCAGGGAGAGGAAATCCGTTCGCGAAGAATTTCGAAACGGCGCTTACTTCCTTCCTGTCTACTTGAAACGAGTACTCGCCGACTTTGATATGGAGAATGTCCAAGGCCATGAAGATCGCAGTCGGGGGAATACAGGCTCGATTGGTAGGTAGGTAAAATTGCCATCCAAATTGAAACAAAGCGGAATTGAAGCGTTCGCATGTTACACCTATCGCGGAAGGGTTTGCGAGGAGATTTGTATGGATGCCTCGACCCTGTTGCGACTCGAACCGAGTCAAGTGGGCGAGGCCGCTCGAGTCGTCCAGAAGAGACTATTACCTCAGTGCTACCTCCCTTCTCCAATTGTAGCTCCTTTGTTACATTGTTTGATTAAAATAAGACCTGTTGCGGCCCTTCTCTTCGACTCTGAGCCTCAGAATGGCCTCGACACATCCGCTTTGGGACTCCCCAACAAATGTAGACTTGCTGGCGCCTGCAGGAAGCCTTTTGAGACTCATATCGCTTATTCTATCAACTAACATCATTCTTTGACCTTTAACAGGCTGCATATAGCCTCGGTAGGCGGTATCTCGGAGACAAACAAGAGTGAAAGTGTAACCTTACAGGATGGGGCAGAGAACACAGCATCTGAGGGGGTTTCAGGCCCCCAGCTCATGCAACACTACATACATGCAAGTAAACTACACTAGTAGCCTTTTAGAATTGTTTAGTGACGGTTTGTTGAGGGGCAGACACTGGCAGGCTCAGAGCCAGATCGATCCCCTTCTGGCGAGGATACTATAAGGCCGGTAGACATTGATGTAAACACTTCGAAAATTACCATGAGCCACACCAACAACTGCTTCATTAACTCATTGACGATCAAATTACCTCTCTTGTTGCAGTTCTCACAATGAATGACCTCGTTCGAAGTCCTTTCGGCCAGCTCGTCCCTATTGGCACGCTCTACAATGCCAAGTCAGACTCTTTTCTAAACGCCTCCCTTTTACGCAGCGGACAGCCCATCCATGCAATAGGCCAGCGCACAGTAAACGCTTCCGAAATCGCTCACAATGCGAGCGGGAAATATGAGAGTCGACTGGAGCCTCTTGGTGTGAGCCACGACACAGCGGCGAGTGTCCTCTCCGGCGCAATCAAACCCCAGGGATCCTCCTACTACCTTCAAGCCGAGTTTGACTCTAAGAGCTCTCTCCATGCCGCTTACCACTATACATTCACCACAGTAGTGGATGAGCTGGATCTGGGCCGTGTCAGCCTGAGAGAGCACATAGACTCGATGCCTCTGCAAACGCAAGACAGCACACATGTGGTAACCGGCATCACCTGGGGTATGCGAAACACGCTTGTCATCAACCATGAGTTTTCAGGGGACTCTCCAGGACCTCAAGTTGAGCGTGCCTTCTTTCGGGACTTGAGCCGACTCAAAGCCCACACGCAGTCCATCGCTGGACATCCTGAATCCGACTCTCATAGAGCAAGCCCGCTGGAGCTTCGATTCACATTCTATCTATACACCGATGCTTCCAAAGAGGGTCTAGAAATGACTGGACTTGACGCGATGCGCACATTCATTCGCCTCCGCCTGAGCGAGTTGTCCAAGACCAACAATGGCAAAGGATTCCCTTTATCCTACACGCTACTTCCAATCGACAAGCTAGACAGGCATATATCTGGCTTCCAAAGAATCGTTGTCGCTCCCATACCGTTGCCCATCAGTGACTTTGCTGAGTTCATGGGCCTCTTTGACGATTTCACCAGCTGCAAGAAGGGGCTTGGCAGCTATTACAAGAGCCTGTTGGAGAAGCGATCCTATGTGTCAGAGGAGCATATACGGGCTGTCTACAACTCAATCAGTCTCTTGAATCAGTGGAAGATGCAACTACAACAAAGACTCGCCCCGATGCTGGTGTCCATCAGGATGGGTGCCATGGGCCCCGAACATCTCCACGGGCTGTACAGCAGCGTCGAAGCGGAAGCTGGGTCCCCCAGACACATGGCTCCTCTAGTTGGTCAAGAGACAGAGAAGCTTCGCTTCTTGATCGAGGCTATCGCGGCGGGTGCCATATACATAGGCCATGGCGAGTCGCCTCTGGAGAAGATCAAGACTCCTCACAATGACCCAGGTTGCCACGCATTCCTCCTCAGTACTGCCGCAACCCAACAGAAGATAACATGGGGTCACCAATGCAATTCGCTGATGCGCCTACTCGGACAGTGGAACCAGGTCAAGCCTGTGTATGTCGTCGACTGCGATGCCCCATCTTGTCGTCTGGAGCTGGAAGACGCCCGCATGGCAGAATACCAGACCGGGAGTGAACTCGTCACTGAACTTGTGTGGGAATACCCAATCTCTCCTGCCATGGACGTTGCTCAGGGCACTCAAAGCAACTGGGGGGCTGTTTCATTTGCTCAAATTCATGTTCCTCCTGTCAACAACTTTAATTGGCAGTTCCCAGATACTCAAGACACCAACAACAATGAGGATTCTGAGGATTATGAGGATCTTCAAAATCTCGATCCCCTCCCTGAGTATTGCTTTGCTCGTTATGGTCCAGACCGCTCGAGAGCTGGAGATCACTCTGACGCAGAAGATGACTTGAGACCTGTGGATCGCCGCTTCGTCAAGATTCCCTGCCCTGGAATGGGCTGCGACCGCAACACTCCGCGCGAATGGATCTGCTTCCATTGTTGTGAGCCTCTCGAGTTTGGTGTAACAGACGAGTACATCTACTGCGATTGCGGCCATCATCCCCATACCGCCTACGACTTCAAGTGTAATGGCCAGTCTCACGGGCCTGGCTTTGCAAGGTATCCGTTGGATAATTTGTCGGCCATGCTTCGAAACCTCAAACCCGACTCGGTCAACATCTTGATCCTCGGCGAGACAGGCGTAGGGAAGTCGACTTTCATCAATGGCTTCCTCAACTACCTGACATACGACACGTTGGACGAGGCCAAAGCCTCCAAAAAGCTCAAGTTGCTCATCCCCTGCTCTTTCTCAACCCAGATCATGAACAGAGACAACCCCAGCCAAGAAATCCAGGAAAGGATCGTCCGTGTCGGTACGCCCAGGCTGGACGAAGCAGAAGGTGTTGAAGGAAACTCAGCAACCCAACAGACCAACGTGTACGCCATCACAGTTGGCACGAAGAGGTACCGACTCTTCGACACGCCAGGCATCGGGGACACGCGGGGGGCCAAACACGACAATGAGAACATAGCCGACATGATGAAGACGCTGAGCAACTATGAGGACCTTCACGGTATCCTTATCTTGCTCAAATCCAACAGTTCTCGGCTGAATATCATGTTCAAGTTCTGCATCAAAGAACTACTCACGCATCTTCACCGGAGCGCCGTGTCCAACCTCGTCTTTGGTTTTACAAACACCCGTGTCTCTGAATACACAGCCGGCGACACATTTAGGCCCCTCAAGAACCTTTTAGGGGAACACAGTGATCTAGGCCTTAGCTTGACCACGTCCACTACCTACTGCTTCGATTCAGAGAGCTTCCGCTATCTAGCGGCATACAGCCAAGATATCACACTACCAAATGAAGAGGGCATGCGCAACAGCTGGGAGCACTCCAAAAACGAGACGCAAAGACTCGTTCAGTACCTCCAGTCAAGAACACCACACAACGTCAACAGTACGCTGAGCATGAACGGGGCCCGCCGACAAGTAGAACAGCTCATGAAGCCCATGTCGGAAATCTCACGTTGCATCGCGCAAGGCATCACGACGCTGGAGAACAACTTGAAGGATCTCGCAGATAGGAGGCCCAAGGGTGAGGACCTCCGCCAGAAGCTACATCCCGAGGTCCCCAGTTGGAAACCCAAGAAGCTTGCCAAGCCACGAACCATCTGTACAGCGAAAAGTTGCTCCAAGGTCAGAATAAGCAGCAACGGAGACAAGATAGTGGTGACCAAGAGACAGTGCCATGCAGACTGTACACTCCCCAACGTCGAGAAAGAGACCCTCTCCGACCCAGCCCTCAAGAAATGTCGCGCCTTTGATAGAGGCAAGAGAGATACATGCAATGCCCCTGGCTGCTCACATCGTTGGCAGGTGCACATGCATATCCTCTATGAAGCGGAAGAGGTCACGATCAGGGTGAAGGACGAGGAGATCGCACGCTTGCTCGAACTCCACGCCAGCGACATGAAGCTCCGAGAAACAGCAAGCAAAAATTTACAACAACGGATCTACGAGTACCAGTGGGAGTTGCATAAAATGCAGGAAGCAAGGGCGCTATTCTTCGTATTCCTCTCCAAGAACGCCATGACGCCCATCAACGACTCGACGGTTGAATACCTCGACATGCTAATCCACGACGAGGAGAGCAAGATCGAGTCAGGGAGGCAATTGGGCTTCTCGGTCGACAAGAACAAGGAAACACTCAAGGCTCTTCGCAGCGACCGACAGGCACATCTCGAACTCGTCGAAGCCTTCCAGCAAAACACCCACAAAGTCCAAGACGAACAGCTCACCGAGAAGGGCATCGATGATCTCGTCAAGTCGCTCTACAGCCTCAAGCATTTCGGCAAGGACCTCAAAAGCCTGGAAAACACAATCACGTCATCTCACAAGGCGACGTATCGCGAGCGACCGGTTCGCGTGTCACGGCATGGAGGAAGACAGGCTGTCCGCAGTGCTTCTGAGAAGAGGCCGAGCAGGGGCTTCGGGGAGGGGGCTGTGGTTGTGCATGGTGGCAAACATGAAAGCAGCCGCAAAAAGGGAGGACAGGGTGGATTGGGAGGTTGGTTGCCGAGCCTGGTACGGAGGTGACGATACAGACATTGGCCAGGGGGAGACGAGACGGATGCAGACATGATGCAAGACGCTGGATCGATTTTTGTCTATTCTATCAAACTATACACCATGACAAACATTGTGGGGGTTGGTGGCCGAGCCTGTCTCAGAGGTGGTGATACAGCATTGGCCAAGAAGATGCGAATGCAAACGCAATGCAAGACTCTGAGTCTTCTGTATACTCTATCAAACTAAAAAGAAACGTGTGTGTAACGACAAACATGCAACAGTCCAGCTGTGACTAAAAGAATCTCCAGATAGAATCAGCCGGCTTGCTACCCTTGAACCTGCCGTACCACCTAACCGCAGGCCACATCACAAGCATAGCAAAAGCCCAGATACCAAAGTAAGCAAACGCATTGTCGATACCCCTCGTGGAACCAGGGTCCATCTGCGTCGGAATACCTGTATCATGACCAAACAAGCTAACCATGATTGGGCCGAGGATGAAGATGAAGAACAGGTGGGTGATGTAGAAGAATAGGGCCGCTCTACCGAAATCGAGGAGCAGAGTGAATCGCTTGGCCACGCTGGTAGGAATTCCACCAAAGAAAGCCAATAAGAAAAAGTTTCCGGCGAGTGTAAACGCCCAGAAAGCCACATCCGGGGGGTACTTGATGATGTAAAAGAAGGACTGCGCAGACGCGAGATACGGGTTACGATCAGGGTACTTGTCATGCTCAGGCGTCTGCAAACACCCTTCGGAGAGGTTTCCAAAGCGCAACACCCTCGTGAGCACAAACAAGACCAAGAAACCCAAACCAGCGGCAAGATTGCAAAGCGCAGCGACGCCAGAGCCCCACGTCCTCGTCACATCGATGCGCCCGTACAACAAGCCCAACACGGCAAACGACACCCAAGCCATGGGGGGAAAGACAGACATGACGCGCTCCGTCTGGGTGATCCAGAACCAGATGCCAAGAAGGGGATTGTGAGACACGGCGGGGCCGTCTGGTTCTTCGCTCGCAGCCACAGAGAGGGGCTGCATCACGGCTGATGCGTGGTCCCTTATGTCGCAGTGTCCGTTTGTTGGAGAAAGCCAGATGTTCCACCAGATAGTAACCAAGCCCAGAACAGCGAGGAGAGCGTTGTGAACGTGCCACGACACAGATACACCAAACTCGGATCTGTCCTGTGCTCTATCACGAAGCAGAGGCTCGTCGACCTCATCCTCCTCTGAAACCTTATCCGGAAACACGCGCGTAACGGCCCGCGCGAGCAACGGTTCCGTAGTGTCGATCACAAGCCACAACATCCCGGCGAGAAAGTAATCGATAGCCAACGAGAACAAGACAAAATTCATAAACCAGACTCTTCCTCCTGATACTGCCAACCCTAGCAACACGCCGATGAGGGTCAGCACAACCGTCCGGACGGCAAAGTACTTTGCGATACGCAACGACGACCAGCCTAGTCTTGTCCGCGATCGACCGAGATAAACGACTCCTACGCCGAGAAGCAAAGTAAATCCCGAAGCGCAGAGGTGGGTGAGCGTACGGACGACGTATGCGACGGGTCTATTCCACTGTTTGATCACGACACCATCCATTTCCGTCTCCCTTCCAGTACCATGTTGCCATGTATTCAAGGCGAGTGCCATGTGGTCGAGTGCCATGGTGAGCATGAGCAAGCCGCGCAAGAGATCAGGAGCAAGTGCTCTTGTGCTCTGCTTGGTAGGCTTAGGTATATCATCGCGATGGTCCGTCGTTGGAAAAGATCCGTATCCATCGGGTCGTCGCTCGTCGGGGGGTACATCGCGGCGTGCAGCCGAGGCCGTTTCCTGTGCCATGTCGCAAAAGTCGTATCAAATCGATTTACATTGAACATCTACGGCTCGTCGGGGACATGAATCAAGATATTCTTCGGGTCGCTCGGGCGATCGGCCAGACTGGGCACCGAGGAGTCCGGAGGATGCGGAGTTCGGAGCATCGTTGACATTATTGCTGAGTAAGTAAGGAAGTTGATGGGTAAGGCATTGATGGAAGTTGATCCACAGATTGCGGACTTAGGAAGGGAAAGCGGACTTTGGTACGGCGAATCGGCGACTTTTAGGGGTGGTTTAGCTGGGGTTGATTACAGAGACTGTGTAGGAGAGACGTCATGCATTTCGGTACTCCAGGCTTCAGTCTGATCTAGATAGTCGATCTAACCTAGGTTGTTTCGAGGATAGCTTCAGTAATCAATTGACGATTCTACCATTGTGTATTTCCAACATAGACTTGATATGAGAACTCAACCTCTTGTGGTTGTCCAGCCAGCCTATCCTTGCCATCACCACTTGGCCCGAGCACACTCCTTTCTCTTTCCTCTGCTCTCTCGCCCCCAAACCTCAATCACACCGCCAAAGTCAAAGCAGCTATCCGTCAAAAGCTTCATCAAACGCCAAGTCCCAACTCACATCTCTAGCGTGTGGAGGAGCAGATACCCGCGCTTCAGCTCTGTCGCTTACCGAGGCTCAACTCAACGGCAGCCAACCCAGTCTCAAGGGAACTGGCATACTACGTAGTACAATTCACATGACAATGCCCACACACACAATAAATACAGACTTCAATTGGACTAGAAACTAGACTTTCAAAGAAAGAGGGTGACAATAAGGTAACTCCCGTTTGCTCAAACATGACTCACCTCCAAGGACCTCTGGTCCAGACTCCGACCCCCCACCATTACAAGGGAGCGTTACAGATCTCGAGAGGAGAAAAAAGCAATGTCGCGAATCACTTCCCTAAATTCCAGCCCATCCCACCCACCATACCAACCTTCATCACAACGCGATGTTGCATCAATTTGTCCGTCAGCAAGCGGTGAAAAGTGCAGCAAACGAGCTGCAAACTATCAGCTGTTGTTGAGGCTCTCGACTAGATCTTATGCAGCCCAATCACACTGTTGAGATGCACTCTAGACAATCATCCATGCTTAAACAATTTGCACAGCAACTTAGAACCATCTGTGAAACCTGCAAGCCAAAAGCTGACAGGCAACAAAAGCAACGGCAACCAACAAGCATGGAAACCCTGTTACACCGGCACCAGCTGACCGGGCTCGTGTCAAAGCCCCCCTCCCACTGCCCAATCTCCATGCCTCGTGGTTAGTACCCCATATTGCTTTTTTTCCCACCTCTCTGTCTCTGTCTCGTCACTCTAGCCTTTATTTCACCTTGGGAGTGGGTTTCCCCTCCAACTTCTACCTATCCCATCCTGCAGTTCGCCTCACTTTTCTTGATTTCTTGTTCCCCCTCCTGTTTGACATCATCTGCAGTTTCTGTCTGTTTGTCAGGTCGCACACTGCATTTCTTTATCTCTCTTGGACTGCTGCCATCCAATTCTTTGATCGACAAGCTCTGGCTGGTTCCGGGGAAAGCTCTTACTTATACTTTGGCACCCGCCATGTCCGTCGCGGTCGCGTCTCCAATTCCGGCAGATAGCGCGTCGTTGCCACAGACCCCCTCCATCTCATCTTCACGCGACATTCCTGCACCACTCTCCGCATTCATGACGACGTCCGGTAGCAGCAGCAGAGACGTCGCCGAAAGCATCATCTGTGCAGGTTCATCATCATCATCCAGAATGGCTTCAGACAGTGCTCGGGGCACGCCTGAGCTGCTCCCTACAAAGCCAGCTCTCTCAAAGTCCACCTTGGCAGATGTCACCAAGGCTCTTGAGGTTGGACATCCCCTCAAGACTTCACACATGTGCGCCCTTCTAGCCACCTACCCAACACTCGGCAAAGACACGACGATAGTTCATCCCTCCTATTTCGACATGTCTCCTCCCTCTACCGACTCGAGGGTCCCTCTCAAACCGCTCCCCTCGAACAGGATATACCTGGCGCCCCTTCAGCACTCGGATCCCAACCATTGGTCATTGGTGAGGATACAACGAGAAAGCGTACATAGGGTCGTCATGGTCCGCTACTACGACCCAATTCCCTCTGAAAAACGCCGCCAGGATGTACAACGTGTGATGGCTCTCTGGGCAAAACTCCATCACCCTGGCTGGGATGTGAGATTGACCGATGTTGTATGTTCTCTAGTATCTCTGTTGCAACTCAGCTAACCTAGCAAAGACCGGTCCCAAGGCTGCTACCTCGGCCCTCAGTGGTCTTTACATCGTGCTAGGGACTGATGAATTTCCGGCCACATGCAGCTTCGCCCCTACATGGAAGCCCAAGTCACCACAAAGCGCTGTCGTAGCAGCCCTAGAACGATACGAGAGAGCGGCTTCGGCAGACAGTGGAGTGAGTATGGACGAGGAGGATCCTTCGAAAGCCTCTTCCAGCGGCCAATCCTCAAAACGCGGCGACTCGAAGAAGGGCATCGGCATCGGCACAGCTAAGCGCAGCAAGAGTTCTCTCGTTCGATCTTCACTCAAATCGACCAAGGAGAAGAGTCCTGTTTCTACTCCAAAGAAGTCATCGCCTTTGCTATCCGAAAAGAACCTACCTCTAAAACCAAAGGTCCCCGCATCGCCTTCGCTATCCGAAAAGAACCTGTCTCTGAAGCCAAAAGTCCACGGCACGCCCCAGTCCGAGCAGAAATCACACCAAGACACCACACCGAAACCGAAAAACCCCACGACTCCTGTCACCGAACAGAAGCCAACGTTCACCACCCCTAAGCCAAAAGCCCCGCTTACTCCCCAGTCGGAGCTGAAGCAGCTATCTCCCAATAGCTCGAAACTCAACATCCTCACGACCAACGACAGCAGCAGCTCTGCTTCACAGCCCCCTACACCATCAGTCAAGAGACCAAGGTCCGGTTCTCTGTCAGAGAAGCCCTCAGGGAGCTCCGAGTCACCTGTCAAGAAAAGATGTATCCCTGAAAACCGCGATACAGGGGGAACAATCCAGGACATCGACACATTCCTTCAAGGGCTCACCTTTCCCTCCCCCGAGCAGGCCAAGGCGGACATGGAGGGCAGCGACACAGCCATGATGGCTGTAAAGACAAAACTCCAAGAAGCGATAGAGGAGCTCAAGGCATGCTCTCAGGAGTACGCAGAAAGATTCGAGATGTACGACCAACATAAAAAGGACTGGAAAGAGTTATCAGAGAAGATCACACAGGATTCCAAGAGCCTAGAGAACTGGTTCAAGGACATGCCAACCATGAAGACCATGACATCGGAGCAATGCGAGCAGATCCACAAAGCCTTCGAGGGGAACCTGAACCAGCACCGCAAGACGCTAAAGGAGAGGCAAGACCGGATGCAAATTTCCCAACAGATGCTCAAGTCGGCCGAGGAAGTCTGGGACGCCAACAAGGCCAAGGTGGCCAAGCTGGAGATATCATTCGCCGAGAAGGAGGCAGAGTATCGCGAGTTGACGAAGCGAAAGGATGTGGCCAAGTTCATTTCGGACTTTGGTGAGAAGTTTGGTATTCTCAAGGCCAAGTGGGAGGAGACTTGAGCTGGATGGTCATGACACTAATGAATGCGAGAAGGTCTTGAGTGAATGTAAGATATAAAGGGATGATGGTTGATCATGTATTTGACGCTCGTTAAAGCTTGCCTTTGGATAATGTTGGGATACCCATGTAGTTGAATATCAAGACACGTTCTCTCAAGTTGAAGTGCAAAGATTCCAAGCCTAGAAGCCGTACCAGAGGCAGTGATTGAGACCAGGATCAGAAGCCATCCAATCGCAAAGCCTTGGTATTGCCAGGAACTCTCGGTTTGAGATCCTGGGGTTGTCAACCTCGGTGGTGAGCAGATTTCGGTTTCATCCACCCCGATTGACCTGGGTTAATAAGAGTGTCATGTCCTTACCATTCAACCAATACATAATAACCAAAAGCTACTCGTTTGGAAGCCAACGATGAATGCACCTATTTCGATCAATCTTGTGCCATCAGCATCAACATCAACATCAAGTCGAACCATCGTGAACACCAACCTCGACCCAGCAAGAGGCGCTGAAGAAGACCCCTTCGTCATCGTGCATCAGCGCAGAAGATGCTGGCAGTCCCACAACCGGGCCGCCGGGATTTGGAAACAGAATGGGGGTCCTGGTCCTTGTTTTTATGGCCCTTCTGCAGCTGCAAGTGTGCACGGGGTGAGATTCATGGTGGGATGAAAGAGAGGGGTATTTCCTCGGTGGGTATCAACTATCTCCGAGGGACTTCGGTGGGTGACGCCGAGAAAACACCACAACAGATTCAAATTGCTAATCTAAACACCTACAAGCATCTAAATGGCCTATACAAGAAATAATCCACCTCACTCAAGACCTCAATCCCTCAATTGACCTCGGACATGTCTCGTCAACTACCGACGTAACCCCGGCCCCCAACTCCCCGAAGATGACGGCTACGCACGGGCCGGGCTCCGTATCGCAGATCGCTAATCGGCAGAGCCACCGATAAATGATACCCAACCAAATACGTACAGCTTGTTGGAAAGCCAGGGAGATGAAAAAAACCAAGGAAAAGATTGAAGACGATGGGGAACTCAACAAATTAGTTGCCCTGAGTACCTTAGACATCTCGGTAACTCTCCGCGCCTTACTCCGTATGATCCCGTACTTTTTTTTTCTGACTCCATCAAAATCCTGCACTCACACCCACTCACACAAACAGCTCGTTCAAGCTGTACTGTACTGCAGCTACCTACCATTGTCACTGCCGGTATTACCGCTCAACAGACGCGCGCTCTTTTTTTTTCACCCTTTGCCAAGAACCCCTGCAGGTCGTGCCTTGTGTTCCCGCCTGCCGTTTTCTCTTTTTTTTTTACCCCTGGTCGCACTCGAGCTGCAACTCAACCAATACTTGAATGTCGCCAATGATCTCCTCTCGGTTTCCTTCCTTTTCCCTCCTCTCATCCTCTGTTTCTTCTCGTTCAACTTCTCTTCTCCTCTCATCAACCAGAAGCTTCTCTAACCCGCGCTTCATCTCCTCAAAAGCACCCCCACCACCTTCATCACTACTCTCTAGATCCGACTGGCGCAAGATGGCTGAACAGGACATCACAAAGTACCTCCAGCAGAGCCATGACCGGCTTTTCGACAATAACCGGTCTTGGGCAGAGGCAAAGGCCAAGCACAACCCCGACTTCTTCAAGGACCTCTCGGCTGGTCAGGCACCTGAGTACCTCTGGATCGGATGCGCAGACTCTCGCATCCCCGCTGAGCAGATCTGCGGCCTCGAACCCGGCGAGGCATTTATCCACCGCAACATTGCCAACCTCGTCTGCAACACTGACCTCAACGCCATGGGTGTCATCAACTACGCCGTCAAGCACCTAGGCGTCAAGCACATTATTGTCTGCGGCCACTACGGCTGTGGTGGTGTCAAGGCCGCCATGACCCCCAAGGATCTCGGTCTCTTGAACCCCTGGCTTCGAAACATCCGCGACGTCTACCGTCTTCACGAGAAGGAGCTGGACGCCATTGCTGACGAGTCAGCCCGGTACGACCGCCTGGTCGAGCTCAACGTGATTGAGCAGTGCCGCAACGTCATCAAGTCAGCAGACGTGCAGCAGTCGTACGCCCAGAACAAGTACCCCATCGTGCACGGCTGGGTCTTTGGCTTCAAGGACGGTCTGCTTAAGGATCTCAAGATTGACTTTGAGGCTGTGCTGCACGATATCCAGAAGATTTACAACCTCGTCGATAACAAGTAATGGAAAGAAGCGTGGCCTGGTGCTATGAGAGAGAAGCGAGATTCCCTGACGTACCTGAGTGACTGTGTCAAGTGTTTGGTGACGACATGAGTAACCGTGAGACCACATTAAGTGGTTGCAGAGTAAATGCGTCCTGCGCTGATCAGCGTGATTAAGCAAGTGATGTGAGCACATGCTGTGAGGTTGTCAGAGTGGTGTAACAAGACTGAGACTCCTGCACAATATTGAAGTCCTCCATATGTAGTCCCAGGACGTCCATCAAGCTCCCCAGACACGGACCAGTCGACCATTTAAACATGTCGGTAGCGCTTCCTTAAATGCCTGATATGCAGGGATGATTTCCCTCAGCTCCAGCCCTACGAAGCGACCGTTACAGGGACCACGGCTTGGCCTGGGTCCCCTACCCCAGATCCTTTCCGCGGTCTGGGCCTTCAAGGTGTGAATGCTAGTGGTGGTGGTGTGTGCGCTGGGGAAGATATCTCTGTGGGATTTTGGTGTAAGATAATGATTCAACTTAGGAGAAATCATTCATCTCATATAAGATGTGTTCTTTACTCTCAAGAGTCAAATTCTTCCGTCTTTATTCGAGCTTTCTACCGTGAAAGATGGACGAGAACGGTCAGTCACGTGATAACCCCCAAAGAACACATCCCCACACATCGTACGATTTTCGCATGACGGGTCTCCACGATGGATGGACATCCACTTGGCGTGCCTTGCAGACTTGAAAGCCGGGACCGTTGTTCTTTGCGCCAAGCGATGCTTATTTTGAGTGCCGGCAGATCTCTTGGGCTTTTGTTGATGGTTCGCTGGTGATTGTTTAGGTATGGATTTGATCTGACGTCAGTCGAGATGATCTCTTGGCTGTTTAATCGCCTGCTCGTTCTGGTCATGCTCCATCTCCAAATCGTGGATTTAGATGCGTTGAATGGTGAGAACGCAGTCAACGTAGATCAAGCTTCTGACTTTTATGAGATCAACTAATACTCATTATGTCTCTAGTAGTCTCATGTTCAATACAGAAATTCCAATCTTCACGTCATCTAATGGAGTCGTTAGCGTCAAGATTACCCCAGAGTAAGAACTCGCCACGACGACATTGCATGATCTTTGCCTGATCGCGGATGGAGTAGACAGATGCACGCTTCCCTCAGCAACGTCACCATCTATAAGCTTATTTTCCATGGTGTGAGGGGTCTGGTTAGCAATGCAAGATCATTCCAGATCTTGTCCTCGTGGGTTAGGTGAGGATGAAAGCTGCAGAGGTGGGTGACCTTGATGGCCCAACGCAGAGCACACCTACGGACTCGACATAAAACAAGAACTAATATTAGCATAAGAAGTTGAGATGTGAGCTTTCTTCTGGCTTGTTCCAAAGGTATTCAATCCCCCCCAAAAAAATAAGGTCAAATAAAAACATCTCGTTGCCTCATTCTACTCCTGCCAGTGATTGAAGGCATCAGACTCGGGCTGCTAGTATGGTCTGAGTAGTGGAAGCTCATCACGTTTTACCGCTGTCTTTGGCTCAAGCTTTGAGCAACCCGGGAGGAATTCCTGGATTAAAAAGCGCCTTTGTAAAAGATAGGACCTCCTTTAATGATCCAAGGGTTTAAAATAGCTGATATTTGGCATGGCTGTCCATCAAAGATGGTTCCCAGCTCATTATTTGCTTGCTAAGTCACCCACTTGAGCTAATGCACTAAACAAGCCGGCACTTTACAAAACAACACCAAAAGGAGGCTGAGAGAAATATTAAAGTCAAGGGTAATTATGTTTAATTTTTCTCATTTTATAGCAAGCCTGAGAGTCTATAATACCGAAATTCTCTCCATATTGACACTGCTCTCCAATCTCCCCCTGCTGTTACCCTACAGCGTGCCAATTCAGTGTCTCGGCCAGTGATGAACGCTGTTTGCAACCCTCCCTCCAACAACAAGCATCACGTGAACTGCACGTGACGGTCTGGTGGTCTAGTGGTATGATTCTCGCTTAGGGCAAACCCTACAGCTACAGCTTGCGAGAGGTCCCGGGTTCAATCCCCGGCCAGACCCTTTCTTTTGCTGTGTGAAGCAATTCTTTTTTGCAAGATTGGATCGGATGCATTGGAGTAGTTTGCGGTTGTTGCGGATTCTTCTTGCTCACGTGCCATACGTTGCGATTTTGATCCATTTGTAAGCCCACTTTTTGATTGGTCACGTGTGTCCGTGTCATGACATGAAGCAATGCCCCTCGCGCGTCATCTGCGTGGGGCCGTATCAAGCTTCCGTCGGGACGTTGCAATGCAAACATAAACATAAACAGGCGCAATATTATCGCTCCAGACCGCCTCAATCTTTCTGCCCAGAAGCTACTTTTCTTCTGCAAACTTCCGGCCTCCCAACCCACCTTCCAATTTCCCTTCCCGTCATACTCCTCGCTGCCTCATTATGGATACCATTCTTTCCATCTTCTCTCCGCGCAAACGGGCTCCCGAACCGCCCAAGCCGCTTCCGCATCCGCATCCGCGAGGAAGGACATATTCTAGGAAGGAACGTGTCAGGGCTAAACGTGCGCTGGGTCGGATATCAGACTCGGACACCCGCAGTCCGGTATGTTTCACCAGGGCAGAGCGACCCTTGCGCTTTCCTTTTGTTTCTCGGACACTGACTTATTTAAACCCACAGCGCAACCGAACAAGCAATGCTTCCTCCATCACAGCATCGCACGACACGACCGGAGAAATCAGTTACCTCGAAGAAGAAGAGACGACTGTCAAGATGGACACACCCGGAAGCAACTCCCGTTCGCCTGTTGAACCTCAATCCTCGCCATTATTTGGACCGACCCTGAAGGATGATGAAGTGGTCCAGCAGCGGTACTATAAGCGGCTAGTACGGAAGCGACCCCCTGTAGTCGAAGACGAAGACGAAGATGAGGACATGGTCGATTCCCAAGACGAAGCGAGACACGACTCTGAGGTGGAAGAAGCCGAGGAAGAGCACGAAGAAGAACACCAAGACGAAGAGGAGGATGACGAAGCCTACACTTTCAACAAGATCCTTGGCCATCGCTGGGTTAAGAACAAGATCCAACTTCAAATCGACTGGAGCGAGCATCCTCAAACCTGGGAGCCAGAAGAAAACATCCACCGGGATGCCCCCGACGCCCTCTTCGACTACTGGCGCTCCAAGGGCGGACGACCCGACAACCCAAAGAAACCCGGCGTCTACGACATTTTCGCGATCCGAAAGCACTCCAAGAACAAGAAGAAGGTCCTGGTGGAGTGGGTCGGCTACGACAAGAACGAGCAGACGTGGGAGGATCGAAAGAATATTGAAAAGACGGCCAAGGATCTTGTTGATGATTATTTCGACGGGCTCAAGGGAAAGAAGTGAATCGAGTTCAATTGGCAGGCGTTTTTGGCAAGGTTTTGAACGAAAAGGATTGAAAAGGCTGCAATGGATGTAATGATTGACGCTTGACGCTGGACGTTGGCTTGGGTTACGCGACACGAACGACGAGGCTGTAACTTGGAGTACCTGGAAGAGTTGATGAAATGGTTACTTGATAGTGTTTTAATGTGTATCTTGTATGTGACTTGTTTGTTTTCTTTGATGGATGCCTGATGACGAGTGGAGCTGAAGAATGCTGACCCGATGCGACCGGGAATTCTTGGCTGGTGGAGGCCACATTGTGACTTGGACTTTCATTGTTCTCATCTCAACTCTACCAACAACTCGTTCCCATTAATGCATGACATGAATGTTGATTCATGAGGTTAACCTGACAGTTGATCATATCAGTTCTACTCCGAAATGCCCTCATCCTCTTCATCCGGCCTATCCGGCCGCATAATCCCAATTCTCACCCTCACCCTCCTCTCAACCTTCGCCCTCGACGCCCTCCTCCTCCAACTCGACCGCAACGGCTACTCCGCCCACCTAAATGAAATCCTCGATGATACTAACCCTCGCTTCCTCCCTGGTTCCGAGCGTCTGCTGTTGAGACACTACACCGGCGTGTCTTGGTTGGACCGTGGATTCGCCTTGTCTAATCTCATCTGGGCGAATGTCGTGGATGGGTCGAGGCCTGAGCTTTCGCTTTTTGCGTTTTGCTTTGGCGCGCAGTTGCTTTCTTTCTTTTTGGTTGTTATGATTGAGAGTCAGAGGGTTGTTGGATGGAGTCGTCTTGTCTTCAAGTGAGTATCTTTATCCAATACTGAACCTTGACTGACTGTTGCAGCCCTATCATCTGGGGAATGTTGATGCAAGCATTTGGCTTTGGCTTCATCATGCCTCTATTCACCGTAGTCCATCTCTTCTGGACATCAAACGTACCCCGATCTCAAACCGTCTACCTACGGGATCACACAAGTCTGCACACGGTAGTCCCAGTGTTTCTTCTAGGATACATCCTCCTCTGTGGTCTCCTCGCCTTTCCCTTCCCCGACGATAACCTACGACAATGGCTCAACATCATTTGGACGTGGTTCCCGTTACATGTGTTTGTGCTTCAAACGCTCTTCACTGGCCTTCTCAAGCGGATGAGCATCGGCCAAGACACGTTTACGCCCAAAGTCAAGCTGGATAGAGAAGCTCTTTCTTACGCGTACGGTTTTGCATGGAACGTGGCTGTTATAGGTCAAATGTGCACATACGCCGTACTCATCGCAGCAAACATCTTTCCCAGCGTATTTCCCCAAGGCGTCGCGAAAAGACTCACACTGGAGAGAGTGTTTATCCCCGACGCACCGCACACATATACGCCAATGAAGGACACTGGCTCGGCGATGCACAACTTCTTCAACTACGATTTGTACATTGGATCTATTTCTGCTCTTATTTGGGCGGTTCATCTTCTGTTGCAGGTCCGACCGGAACTTTCGTCTGGTGAGGAGAGGACGAATCTTGCGAGGGGTGTGGTGACGAGCTTTTTGCTTTCTGGGCCTGGAGGTGCGCTTGTTGCGTTGATGCAGCATCGGGATGATGTGGTACTTATCGCTGAAGCAAAGGCTGAGAAGTCACAGTGAGAGAACAGTGTGTGTTATTGGTGGTATGGTCGCAAAAGAACAAACACTGGGTTGTTCACCATGAGGATCAGCATGTATGGGTTTAACATCTTTTTAGCCACCTTGACATATCTCGACCACCCTTGAATGATTACTTCTTCTCTCCAAGAGGAACATCCATGCCATGACGTCCAACATAGCCCGAAACTTCAGCAGGCTTCCATCCATGCTTCTGCAGCAGAGTCTCATCCTTGAGGCGATACACCTCTACCTTGAGAGGGCGGCAGCACTTGATCATCTCATCCTCACTAGCCGCTCCAAAGCCCCAAAGCGAGAGATCACCACCAGGGCATGTGCCTGAGTTCATTGTCAGCATTGCGAGTCATTTATTGAAGGTTGGAAACTCACTCAGCGCCATCAGGAGATCTTGCTCAGCGAGGAACTCGATGTGATCTCCAGGTTCAGCTGGCGAAGGGTTCATAAAGTATCGTCCCTTCTCGTCCAGACCCGTAACCTGGAAGATGTTGATAACATCATGAACATCCTGCTCGTTCAATCCATAAGGAAGAACAGCACGAGTGAGGTTGGAGTGGCACTGGAAGTTGTACTGTCCACCGCTGAGAACAGTGTTAATGTAAGGATCACAGCGCGTGCCCAAAAGATCATGAACACGACCACCGTGCTCATCCTCTCCATACCAGTCAAGGCTATCGGTGAGAATAGTAGCCAGAGGCCGCATGTAGGGGAGGTTGGACCATAGTCGGTCATAGGTGGAAACGTGCGAGGCGTGAAGCTGCTTTGTGCGACTAGCCCAGAAGCGCTCACGAGGATTATGAAGGTTCCAAAGGTTCAGATCACCTATTAAGTAAACTCACATTAGCAAAGTCCAACACATTCACAAACACACTCTCACATCTCCGCATTCAGCCCCGCAACTGCATACCAACCTGGGGACCCTCTGGGGTGCTAATCTTGACAATCGATCCCGCCGGGGCCTTCCACGCCCTCCCGGACCGGATAGGTAGAACAAACTCCTCAATCAACTCCCTCGGCGCTTCCCGAATAGAAGTGTAAACATCTCTATCAACGGTAAGCACCGACCCGGGAGAGGGGAGGTAAGCCGGGACAGGCTTCTTGATAGGCTTTCGGTTCTTGAGGCGTTCAGCTCCGTTGGAAGACATTTTGAACTGATGATGATTCTAATCAGAAAGATCAGGCTTTCGACTCGTGGTTATAAAGTCGAGAGGTCCTCCACCCCCCCACTTCACCTTTGGCCGTCTGTATCCGATGGCGGAGATGTAACTCCGACCCCGGGGTGGAGAGGACGCTATCGTGGAGGGGGTGATTAGCTAACGTGGTGGTATCGTGGGTGGTTGACGTGCTTTGGTGGGGTTGTGAGTGAGGTTATCCCCAGATTTGGGAGGTCAGGCGTTGAGGATGGGATCACACACATTAATAATGCGACATGGGTTCCCTCGATCGGTATGCCCCAATAGGAATATCTTTGGCAATTTAGTTTATGGTCTACTCTCTATCGCGACTACTGAGGTTGTGCTTGTAGGCGGGGGTCATCACGCAATTATCTTCATGAGCCCAATCGACGTAGTCGCCCAAGTTAAGTCGGTGGTTTTCTGACCCCAGATTTAACTTATCAGCCGAGCTCTTTAAGCATGGTACTATAATAAAGGTGTCCGGAATATTCGTTGCATACCGAGTTCAACCACCCCAGTCGTCGTCACATCAAATCACCAACCCTGAGATCAACACTCCCAACCCTCCGGAACCCCTTAAACCTACATGCGCCATACAGATACCCATCCCGTCAATCAAGGGTCCAGAAGGGATAAAACCTCACGAATGAGCATCCCCATTTTCTCAAGGGAGACAACCCCTCCACACCACAGCTGGAATGACATACTCAATTCCAAGACAGGGGCTCATTCCCGACATGAGAATTGGATATCTTTCGGTCCAATGGTTTTGACTCGTGAGGATTCGTGGCTTGTCAACGGGCGCGATTTAAGTCTCCCTTGCGTCGACTGTCAGATGCTTTATACGGGGGTTTTCGCCCCTCTGCCACGCCCCTCTTGTTCAGAAAGCCAATTTTTTTTTCCAGGCCATGAAATCGTCAAGATGGTGATAGTATCTGGTTCACCATGGGCCAGGAGGCTCATATTTGTTGCCATTTCTCTTAACCTTCTTATGTGGTTGTTTGTCATGCACTCACAAGTCGCACTCCGTCGCGATGATCTAGTCCAACCACTCCCTCAAACAGCCGACGAAGCCGTGATCGCAGCAGCGGAAGCAGCAGATGGCCCAACAGCGACTGTCACTGGATCAAAGACATTTCCGACTTTTCACTCTTGGAGCAACTTTCAGGTCGTTACGCCAAAGAACCAAAAGACGTATCCTTACCGCAGGTTCAAGAGCTCGCCGCATAGCCCGCCTCACATCAGTTGGTCGACCAACGGTAAAAAACAGTCTAAGGGATATGTCTTTATCACGCCGCAGTCCAAGGGTAACGAGAAGGGTCTGAAGCAGGAGGCTTCTTTCATCATGAAGACCAACGCCGAGATGATATACGCCCACGAAGAGGCCATTGCCAGCGAAGGTTTGGGGGTCCAGCGCTTCGAGGACCAGCAGTATATGACCATCTGGCGCGGTGCACACAGGAATGGCTATGGATTCGGTCAGGTGGTTCTCCTCGACCATCAATACAAAGAGACGGTCATCAACCTGGAAGAGAGCATGTCCAGCATATTTGGTCAAAAATTCCCCGGCAACCTAGACTTTCACGAAGCGGAGCTCACATCGAGAGGAACCATCCTCGTCACGGCCTACAACACCACAACTGCGGACCTAAGGTTAATCGGGGGACCCATGGATGGTTACGTCGCCGACTCCATGTTTTTCGAGATCGACATTGAGACCAAGGAGATTCTCTTCAGCTGGAGCTCCCTCGAGCATTTTAGAATTGAAGATTCAATGCTTCCACGCGTTACGACTATGGGAAATGGAGGTCAGAGGAACCCTTACGACTTTTTCCACCTCAATTCAATCCAACTCGTGGGTCACGACTCTTTTCTTATCAGTAGTCGCCACTTTTGGTCTGTTTACCTGATTTCGCGATCTGATGGACGAGTGCTCTGGGAGTTGAAGGGGAACAGCAGGGGTGGAAACTTTGGAGCTCTGCCAGCTCATGGACGATTCCGCTGGCAGAACCACGTCAGGGCACACAATGCTACTTCGACGGGTATGATGATTAGCATGTTTGACAACCACAACTCGGAAGAAGACAACGGCAAGACACCCTCAAGAGGTCTTCTCCTCAAGTTGAAGCTTCCCCCAGATCCTTCAGAAAAGCCCACCGTCCTCCGCGTGGTACAATCCGACAGAGCCCGCTTCTCAACAGCCTACGGAAACTACCAACTGGACCTCAGCAACGGCGGCCAATTCGTAAGCTACGGCGATGGTGGCGTAGTCCAAGAGTTTGGCCCCGGCGATGGTGCCGACCTCCGTTGGGAAGGTCACTTTGGCCAGGACGATTCGGTGCAATCTTACCGAGCCTTCAAGCAGACGTGGCACGGCACACCTGCGCAGTGGGATCCAGCCTTGGTGGTGGAGAAACCTAACGACGTGGTGATGGGTTACGTTAGCTGGAACGGAGCGACAGACATTGAGGCGTATAATGTGTATACCGTCGAACCAGGCGTGGCGATGCGTCCTCTTGGAAAAGCGGTGACTTGGGGTTTCGAGACAGGTTTCGACCTACCAGTTGCTCTCAATAAGACGACTTGTCTCATGGTGGCGGCTGTGAGAGGAGGACAGGAGATTAGACAGTCGAATGTGGGATGTATAGAGGGGACAAAGTTCAAGTCGACGTTCAAGGTGGTGGAGGATAAGAAGACGTCAAGGGCGGGGGGTATGCTTCAAAAGATTCTGGGAGGTCTGGTGTGATATGGCAAGCGTGTCGTTTTCTAGTTTATAGCGATATTCAACATTTGCGATAATTAATCTTTTGATCGCGAGGACAGTTGCGTGCAACGTTGCTGTTGATGGATAGTTTCGTCAATTGGCCTCAAAGTAGGTTTGCCCATTTTAGACATTGCAATGCGATGAGTTGCTGTTATTAGGTAGGCTATTGAGGTAAACTTACAAAGGAGTTAGAATTTCCCAAGTCCTCGTATGGGAGGATATGCCTTTCGAGGGTGCCGGGCAGGGGCTCTTTGACATCTAGTGTGATACTTCAATTAGGCCATCCGGGAGAAGACACCGATTTAGAGTGTTACAAGAGGATTGACAAGAACCCCCGGACTATGACATATAGCCAAGGGAATGAGTTAGCTGGAGCTGTGGAGGAGTGGATATGAGGTGATGCTTCAATGGCTGTTATACAACCTATGCTTATATCACCATCTCCCGCTGGGTCTCTGGATAATACAAAAGAGCTTCAGGGAGAGCTGTGAGCAGCAATTCATCCTCATCTTCACCCATCACCGGTAGTGTTCGGCTTCCGAGGACCCATATGAATTCACTACTCTAAGGAGCCCTAGCTACTGACCCTCCCATCTTCATCGATGCCGTCGGGTGAGTAGAGTCTCTGGACACGGTCGACAATATGATCTTTCCTGAATAAATTACCTGTAACCTTCTGAATCGAGAAGGGTTCTGCAATGATGAGAAAACCCCAGAAGACAAAGGTATCTCGGGGACGAACTCGGCCGTTAACTATTGATCGAAGATGACCACTGTGTTAGCATTGGGATATCATCCTATGCTGTGTTGGAAATTTGATCTTTGTTATAGTTGAAGCCCGGTCCTCGATGGGATAACTGAGTCAGAAGATGGATCAAAGATGACTATATGAGAGCTGAACGACGGGACTCAGTCAGCTTCCAATCACCAAGCCACCTTTAACTCCTACAATCAACCTGACTACCTCTTAAATCACAACCGCAATGAAGGTCATATCACAACCATCTTTCTCGGCCTCAGCGCCCTCACATCCACCAGAATCTACGTCCACCCTGACGCAGCGGCCGACTGTGGTGAGCTCGGCGTAATAGAATGGGAGATCGACGACAGGCTACGATATCACCAAGTTACGAAGGTGCCGCGAGCACCCCGTCACGCTTCTCGAGGCAAAGGAACCCCTCGAAGAGAGAGGAAGCATCAAGAAGAGGGCCTGCTATAACGGTCCTAAGAAGGGGATGTGATAAGGGATATTGCCAGTCAAAGTGTAACAGAGACGTCAAGGGTGCTTGATGCTGATGGGCGTGGGAGGATAGCACTGGTTCCCTCATTAAGTGCAAGAGCCATAAGGATTGCAATGCTAGTTACAGAAAGCTCTTCCCTATGTTCGGATTTATTATAAACCATATATAACGTATTCTTTTCCTATAAGCTACCTTTCTTATATACTTAACTCTATTAATAATCTCTACTATTAATATTAGTCTAATTACTTTATTATATTAATAAGACTCTACTATTAACTCTAATTTAACTTATTATCTTAGATCCTTATATTAAATATTATATATCCTTTATTAGCTCTAATAACTTAAAGAGTTATTATATATATATTATAATCTCGCCTAGGATTAACTCTTTAGCGCTAAGGTCTTTTTTATTAGATAGGTTATTTATTAGCTTTTTAAGGATATTTTATTACTTATTAAGATATTTAAG
>NKCI01000108.1:0-132660 GCA_003946985.1 Fusarium duplospermum | reverse complement strand
CCATTGTCAGATTATGACCGGACTGGAAGGAGGACATAAGTAGGGCATCGCCCACCGTCCAGAGGACAAACAGAACTTGGTTCTGTAAATATTTTTTTATGTGTGAACCAGAGGTGAGTAGAATGGAATCATTCGATCGGGCGGAGCCCAACAACGAACAGGGAGAGTGTGGACTAACAGCATTCAGGGAATCAGTGAGGAAGCCGAACGTGTTTATTTGTTTTATTAAACGCAAGCACGAGCGGAGCGAAGTGACTATGCACGACCGAAGGGAGTGAGTAATACCGGAACAGCGTGAGGATCAATTATCCAGGGACTGGAACGAGGGGATCGAGTTGTTGACTATGTATATTAGTTGGAGCGGGGGCGACTTGAAGGTGTAAGACGATACGGAGTGAGGAGTGTTATTGTTCGAGTCAGTGGACGAGGGATTGGCGCCTTGCGCAAAAACACGAGAGTGTTGGTTTATGGAAGCTAGTATGGCTTCATATCCAAAGGATGTTGTTGATGCGTGTGGGAGACACGATCTGCGGAAGGCAGTCTTACTTACCCTACAGGGTTGGGTCGACAGAACTCCTCTCTCTCTTGGTCTCTGTGAGAATAGAAGCGACCATGACGATCCACACACCTCCGTGTCCATCCCCCCGTTCCGTATAGAATGCGGGGAGAAAGGAGGCTAATTACCAGATCTTTGATCTCCCGCATCAAATCTGCCTGTCAATCTTCCATTTTGCGGGGTGCATATCGGCAAGCAGCTTAGGGAGGCCGGCAAGTCCACACGGCTGGCTTGAGAATGTCACGATGCTACAATATTGGGTGACACATGGCGTACCATCCGTGTTGCTCTGCCGTGAGGGAACGCTTCTAAGTCCCGTGTGACTGGGGACGTCCAACTTGTCGCCTCGATAGTGTGTTGATGCTCCTGTCAACCCCAGACGGAGATGACGGGGAGAGATGGATGTAAGTGGAGCCCGGAGGTTGGGAGTGTTGCTCCGTCTTGCCCCGTCATGTCCGTGAGATGGGCATGTACGCTAAGCAAGGAACAGGGTCCTTCGAAGTTGTCAATAAGCTTGGCTATGGGGCTGAACTCAAGTTGCAACCGAGCTCAAGCAATACAAATCCCTCCCACGTTGCTCTTTCTCTTCTCACCCTGCCTGGCAATACCGCATTACCTAAATCTTCATCATGGGTTCACTTCCTACCTCAAAACGACCCAATTTCCTTGTCATCGTGGCCGATGACTTGGGCTATAGCGATATTGGATGCTTTGGCTCCGAGATTGCTACACCAGCTCTCGATCGCCTCTCACAGGCTGGCGTGCGGTTGACTAACTTCCACACAGCTTCAGCATGTTCTCCTACACGGAGCATGCTGTTCTCTGGAACAGATAACCATATTGCTGGTCTGGGCCAGATGACGGAGCATATGGCCAGGAACCTGGACGCCTACAAGGGCAAGGAAGGATATGAGGGATACCTCAACTTCAAAGTGGCAGCTCTTAGCGAGATCCTTCAAGATGCTGGTTACCATACCATCATGTCTGGAAAATGGTGGGTTCAAAATATCACCTTCTGTAGATCAATCCATCTGACATTTAATTTAACTCGACAGGCATCTAGGCACAAGCAAAGAGACAGCACCCTGCTCTAGAGGCTTCGACAAGAGCTACGTCTTCCTCTCTGGATGCTGCAACCACTTCAACTACGAGCCCCAACTAGACGACCCATCACACGGATTCTTCACACCCATGAACGCCGGAAGGTTCTGGATGAAAGACGACCAGTTCCTCGACCGAAAGAACCCCGAACACATCCCGACTGACTTTTACTCCACGACCTCCTTTTCCGACAAGTTGATCGACTACTTAAAAGAGCGAGACGATACTGAACAGCCATTCTTTGCGTATCTGCCGTTTACTGCGCCTCATTGGCCCCTTCAGGCACCACGTGAGGTTATCGACAAGTACAAGGGACGTTATGATGATGGACCTGCGGCCCTTCGCACACGAAGACTAGCGAAGCTGGTTGAACTTGGTCTTATTCCTGATGGCGTCGAGCCAGCTCCCATGACACTTGAAGCATGGGATAAAATGTCTCCATCTGAACAAGCCGAGTCAGCGAGAAAGATGGAAGTCTATGCCGCCATGGTTGACCTTATTGACTCTAACATCGGTCGTGTGGTCGACTATCTCGAGTCCGTTGATGAACTCGACAACACGTTTATCCTCTTCATGTCGGATAATGGAGCTGAAGGTGCCATGCTGGAAGCTATTCCCATGATGGGCAGCGTGGGTACGGTCCCCAAGATTATCAACAAGTATTACAACAATTCCATCGAGAACATGGGTATGGGGGATTCGTATATCTGGTATGGACCCGAGTGGGCGTGTGCTTCCATGGCTCCGTCTAGAGGATTCAAGACGTGGATCACAGAAGGCGGAATTCGATGTCCTTGCCTGATTCGATACCCGCCTTTGGCAAAGACGGGGTCTCATACAGATGCTTTCTGTACCGTCATGGACGTCCTACCCACGGTTCTTGAACTGGCTGGTGTTGCTTCTCCAGGAAAGCAATTCAGAGGCAGAGAAGTTGTGCCTGTTCGGGGTTCATCATGGGTTTCCCACCTAGATAACCAAACCCCCTCATTCCACGATGAAGAGAAGGAGATTACAGGTTGGGAACTCTTTGGACTACGAGCCATTCGAGAGGGGTATTGGAAGGCGTTGTACATGAACGCGCCTCGAGGAAAGGATAGGTGGGAGTTGTACGATATGAAGAATGATCCTGGTGAGCTGAATGATCTTGCTGAAGCTCAGCCTGAGATTTTGGAGAGGTTGATTAAGCATTGGGAGATTTATTATGCTGAGACAGGAATGTTTGATCCTGGACATGACTTTCCTGTTACTCGTATTTGAGCGAAATAGATATTCAATAACGGCATATTGAAAGGTTGAGGCCATAACCACTGCTGACTTCACTGCTGTTTGGCATCAAGGTCCATAGATACTCATAATAGTTACTTTGTATCCTCTGTTGATCTTAGCACTCTGCCCCTGTGATAGAACCCACTGCGTGAATAGTATTCCGTACTCGATCGTTAAATAATGCCAAATTAGTAGTATTAAGATCGAAAGCCTTATTCTAGCGTCATCAGATCAATCTCGCCCCTTTGTCTACAAGTTTCCCGATACATATAAACCAAAATATCCGCCATCCGTCTCAAATCAGACGCCTCACCCGCCCACCGCTCAAGCGACTGAATCGCAATCCCAATAAGAGTATGCCACTCCCCAGGAGGAGAAACCCTATGCGAATTCGCCACAGAAGCAATAACAATACACGCAGCCATGAAGATTTTACGAGATATCAGCCATGTCCCGCCATGTCGTCGATGAAAGGCCATGCGATGGACCATTGTGGCGCAGATTTGAATCTCTTTTGCGGCTAGGGCTTCGGCTTCGGGGTGCATTGGTTCTTCTGGGTTGTGGTGCAGGACGTAGTAGAGGATTGGGCGGAGGGTGTATTCTCGCCAGAATGATGCGCGGCCTTGGAGCGCTGCGGCGAATTCTTCATCTGCGAGTACGTTGTCTTCGAACTGGACTACGGAGGGGAGGTGGTATTTCCTGAAGTCATATGTGAGCTATTGTGATGAGTATGGAGATGGGAATGTAATCACCATAGAGCGATCTGGTGCTCGCACTCGTGGTATTGACGGATTAGGTGAGCAGGATTCTTCATCCAATAACCCTCTCCATGTCTGTACAAGAGATTAAGTGTCTCATCAACTGTACGTCGGATAGAAATCTCTGATAAGTAGTAGCACCATCCTCTCTCATCGACCTGGCGTTGCTCTTCGTCTGGACCAACTGACGATCCGTCAGTGGCTGGGCTGAAATCAGACAAGAGACCTTCTGGGGGTGTCGGGAAGGGCTGTGGGTATGAGAAGTTCTCTAGGGAACTTGGTCGCAGTCCCAGCTCGAACACGAGTTCGCTTGAGATGAGTTAGCGTGGTTACTGAGGAGAAAAAGGTGTGTTGACTTGCCTCTCTGCTCGAAAGCAAGACCAAAAGAGCCTCTGCTCAAGATGATAATCTTCAGGGCTGGTGTCTCTAAACGCTGTCCACGGCCGTTCTCCACGCTGCAAAAGACGAGTTTCTAACCTTGAGCAAGCTTGTTGGATGTAACACCATGCCCTCAGTGGTCGAAGAGCAAACTTCTCAAAGATGGTAGCAAAGAAGTAGCACTGAATATCCTGTATGGTATTTCCAAGGAGACCCATTCTCTTTTGTGCCGCAGCGTAGTAAGGCTCTGCTTTGGCTCTTTCTTGAGAGTCAACAAAGCTGCCGAGTTGTTCTGGGGTTGGGGGGATGGGATATTCGTTTGGTCTTCTCCACATGTCTGTGTATGAAGCCAATGCACACGCGAGAAGCTGTAATTCTTTCATTAGCGTTCATCATTTTGGGATAGCTAGATATACTTACCACGAGACATGATGAAGAATCCCATCTTAGTCCATCCTCATCTGCGGAGCGAGCATGTCGCATGAGCTCATGCCCATCGAGAACAGGATTCCTCGGATGAACCCGAGCAAGAAACTTGCGACACAAAGGAACAAAGGCCGACTCGTTGATACCTTGACCTCCACCTCCATTCTGAAGAGTGCTCTCGGTGTACCCTGCGCTGAGAGGAAACGAGTCGATGTCCTGGGCATCACTTGGTACAACGCTCCGAAGGGCTGGCCATCGTAGTAGAGATTCGCACCGAAGAGCTGCAAATGGGAATCCAGGGGGACTGCTCTCATTTGGTCGCGGTGTATTGGCAGAGAATCTCGCCCATGGACTCGTTGCCGCTTGTGCCTGTGGTGAGCTCGCAGTCACCAACGAAGGGTCAGTATCCGAGTGTCCATAGCTGACTCCTCCATTCCTCCGAAGCATCTCCTTGATCTCCTCCAATTGATCCATCAACTGACGATTAGAAACCGCAACATCCTCCCCATCAGCCTCAATCTCATCCACATCCCCATAAACACACTTTGCCCTCTGTCTCACGCAGTAACCGCATTTCGGACGAACATTATCACACTTTGTCTTTCGCATCCGACAAAACTGACAAGCAGTGACAGCACGTTTCCTCCTTGTAAAATCACTCGTAGTGAGTCTCCTCCGCTTCCCGGACCCTTGAGACGCATCATCGGCCACCTCTGGACTCGTGGGCTGCTCATCGAGACTGGTGGAGTTCTCAATGTTGGAGAAGACAGGGGCCCGGAGATTGAACGTGGGCGTCGCGCGGAAAGACGGACTGATTTCTGAAGAAGGCGGCATCGTTGTGTGTTTTTTTGACGGAGGAAACGGGGAAGAACGGGAATCGGCGAGGGAAGGCCGGGAGATGATAACCGGGGCCCGGCTCCGAATGGTCAAGCGGCGATGGCGTTATATTGCGTGATCGGGCAGGTCCCTCAAGCCGCGTGGAGCTGATAAAACCCCTGCTTCTGCTGTTTCAACGTCGATAGCAGGTCCGTATCCTCCTTGTTTCCATTCAATCCGAGTGAATGGATAAAGTTTGGTGGCAAGTCTCCAATTTGCTGGGGAGAGATGGAGACTACCGAGGATCAACGCGGGGAAGGCTGTCACAACAACCGGCCTTGGCACAACCGAACTCTAGACGCCTTCACATGGATGGTGCTAGCCCTCATTAGGTAGTCGATGATGCCTGGCACGTGTTCAAAAGTATATTAGAGACGACAACCGCCGACTTGAGTACCATACAGTCCATACTGTACATCTGCTACACTAACATGAAGAAGGAACCAATATCGTCACTCCAGACTTGCGGATACTGTAGCGCCACAAGCTGACCTTAGTCTGTATAGACGATTCTGCCTTCCACGCGGATCTGTCTCAAGGATAGAGCATCAACCACAGCGCCAGTAGGTAGACCAAGGTAATGAATGGCATCTCCATGGGACTTGATCTCATCCGTCACCATCCTTGTTCCAGTCAACAATGGTACCCGAGTGTCATGACTGTCGACAACGCGTTGCCATATATCAGTTATACGTTGTTGATTCAAATGGACCGGCCAGATTCCGTGCCAGGTGATTGAGGTGTCGTCCCTGTTGTAGATAAATGCGTAAGCCCGGTTCCTGCGACCATACCATAGAATCATGGTGCGTAGTCGTGGTGCTCTAAGTGCAAATGTCCCAGCCGCTACCAAGAGGTCTGTCAGTCGTTCGTCGTCTTTGGGGCCGACAAACCGCGATGTTAGCGCAAGGAACTCGAGGTTTTCCCACTTGCGTTCAGAATACCAACGACGTTCGGAGGCGATGAAGAAGTCCCAAGCATCAACCATGAAAGAAGCTGAAAGCCGCTCAAGATTTAAACTCGCGCCCACGAGGGCTTCAGAAGTTTGTGCGTTTGGTATTCTCTCTGGGGCATCCGACCCAGGCCAAAAGTCTTCGTTGAAGTCCTCGAAAAGTGTCAAGGTCTTGAGGTTTCGTGGGAGATGCCAAGATATGATGCCGCTGAAAGCTGTAATTTGCACGTCAGCCTCGAGAGACACTGTCAATTAGGAACGCGCCGACTTGCCTGGATACCATTCGCGATCTTGGTACTCCTCATTATGCATCCTCCAAGGCTCGTAATGTATGTGTTCGAGTGCAGGCAACGCGGCAAGGAGCGAATAGAAGAGAGGAGGATTGTATTGGCGGCGGCATTGTCGGCGAATGATCAATCTCTTGACAACTGTTGCTCGACTGAAAGGCATGATGAATCTGTCAAACATGTCATAAACCTCTTCCGCATCCCTGTCCTCGGGACGAGATCGGCCGTTGTGGGAGAATTCGTGTCTTTCGTCGTCAACGGTACGGGGATCGCCGAAAGCTTCGTCCTCACGTGGATCTCCAACGTAGTAGCCCTTGAAAAAGTGTTCCGAATCACTCGGCGAGTATGCGTCCATCTCCAGTGTCAGGTCGCCCTATTTCCACCCACTGAGGATATGAAAGAGGCCTGAAACACAATTGTAAAAGTTCTTGTTGCTCTCGGTATGGAAGTCCCCCGGACCCGGGCAGAATCTGCAACCGTAGTCTGGCAGTTCGATGCTGAGGGAAATACGCTTGACCAGGTGCTCTCTTATCTCTGTCACGTACTTAAAAAGGAAGTATAGCCCTCCTATGTCGATGAAGAGGGACTCAAACGTCTTCTTCTCGACTTCGTGTTGCCATTCCCTGGAAACCACTGCAAGAGGATGCAGGGGAGAGTGTTCTGTGGCGGCCGCTATGATTCCAAGGCGGATCTCGGCGGGTAAAGAGGCGAACGTGGGAAGGATTCTGGGGATCTCGGGAGCTTCGTCGGCCATGGTAACGATCTTGAATATATCGATAGGCTGTGGAATTCTGATGGTTTTTGGGTTTGATGATGATGAAAAGACTTGGTTCCCTCAGGCAAGAAGAACAAGAAGGACAAGCCAGGTGAAGGTGAAGGTGACTTGGGTCAGGTGCGAGTCGTGGATGGACTTCCATTTCGCAACTACCCACTGACAGGAATATCTTTGGCATGTGATAACTCGGTGGGAGGAAGCATCCATCATCATATGTATTCAATATTCATGCCTACATGTTTAATGGATCGCCATTCAGGTTTCCAAAGGTCTTCACAGATTACGATTGTTTCTAACCTCCGTAAAGGAAAACCCCTTAGAGCCTCGTCTAGCTTGGCGCATCAAGTACGGCCTCTTATATCGATACCATAGCGCCACCTTTTAGGCCTCAACGCAGAACCAATTCTGATGACACCTGATTGCTCCGGCCACCAGGGATCTTTACAGATGTGCTCAGCTGGCCCCGCCACATTCCTATTGTGGAGGCTGTGCCAGGCCGTGAAGGCCTTTTGTGAAACTGCACTTTTAGCAGGTAGGTAGTTAAAATAGAACGCTAGGGGCCCCTCAAAATTGGTTTGAGCTTTTTCAGTTTTTATCTTCCGGTTGAAATTGCTGCTCATCATGGCTGTCTCCGACTTACCCCCGTCCAAAGATCAAGACCAGGAGATAACAGCAATGTCCAATGGAGAGGATCACCAGAAAACTCCTCGTACCTTGAAGGAATCGGCGCCTTCTTGGTTTTGGAGAGTTGGTATTTCAATGCTGTTGATCGCTATCCCGGTCGCATACATCGGTAAGCTGCAATGCCATGTTGGCTTGATCACAACTAACTTGGAGACAGTCCTGGTCGTTATGGTTGCGTATCTCAACAACAAGGAACAAAGTTCTTTTGGGGACGATGTACTTGAAGTTTTGCAAGTTGCCTCGACACTGTGGCCCATCTCCTTTGCCGCTGTCGCCGGGCCGTTTCTCAAGACTCTTGCTCTCCACCGCGCCGAACAGGGCTCCTCTATACAATCTCTGGAATTCCTCATGACCAGTCAGACCACCGTGGCGGCTTTCAAGAATCTCTTTACCATACGGCACATTCCTACATGGTCCATTGGTATCGCATTAGTGTGGTGTCTCAGTCCTCTTGGAGGACAAGCAGCCGTGAGATCCTTGCATCTACAACCGTTCTCGACAGTCACAGAAGTTCCTGCTATGTATTACTTGGGAAGTAATATATCGGATTTTAATTTATTCTATAACAGCACTGCCGGTGACACAGGAGTATTTGTCGGCGCCTCCACGAAAGCTTCGTTTATCGCCGACTTCAGAAGTGCGATCCTCACATCGTTCTACATGCCTGATACACTCGTCTCTCACGCCAACGGGTCTACTGATGGGTTTGACTCTGCCATCGCCGCACTTGGAGGAACATTACAGGCTGCGCGATTGGGACAACGAGACCTGTGGCGTAACGTCCGTATCCCATTTCTGGAGTTACTCCCAGGGTACGACCCTGATGATCCCTCGTCTTGGGTGTCAGTCCCAACTGACATGGTGGTCCCGTACGCTTCGCTTATCGGCATCCCTATCCGTGGTGGCTCGTTCAATCGAGCCGGAAACTCAACACTGACGGTCCATGCTCACTACCAGACCCTCTCTTGCAAGCGTATTCTCAATGCGACGGATTGGGTTAGCATTGGCTCTACAAAGCTCCTCTATCATAATCGGTCATCATCCTCAGATCCCCGAGTGCCCCCGCAACACATGTATCTGGGCACAAGCAACGGAGGACACCCCAATCTATTTCTTGACATTGTCAACAACACAGGAGCCCGGGAACATCTAACAGACTATCTATATCCGGCGGTCGACTTGGAACCGGAGTCTAAACTTGAGCTGGTCATTGCGGGAGTCTGCGAAGATGACGACCCCAATGTAGCGAATTGGACACTTCAAATATGTGACATTAGCACGTCTTATGTGGACATTCAAGTCGCTTGCGCGAGGTTCAACCCTTCAGAGAGCCTGACCTGTCAGGCTGTGCGAGTTCGCCATAGCCCTGGGTTTCCCATCGCAGGAAATCTAACTGCCGTTTCGAGCATGCCCACGATGAATGGAATCATTTGGGAGCTGCCTTTTGCAACAGCAAGCAATCACCCAGCGGAAGCTAGTATGCTGGAATTATATCTCATCGACCCTACTCTTGTCTTCAGGCGCATGACCCCAGCCACCTACCGCATCCGACCAGCTTGTTTTTCGAACGTATCCCTGAATGTGTTTGGGGCGAGGATGGCTACTGCACTGAACACGGCTATCATGGCCATGTACAACTCTTCCGTCTTGACTGGAGGAGATGGTATCAGCTTGAAAGACCGCAACAGGATGTGGCATAACAGCACAGCAACTTGGACAGAATTCGTCGAAAGCAGATATGTCATGCACAAGGCATGGTTCTCCGTCTCACTCGCATCGACTTTGGTACTGCTTTGTCTCTCACTCGTCAACGTCGTCATCCGTTGCATCATCAAGGCACCCGACTTTTTGGACGGTGTGGCTGGTCTCACGAGAGATTCCGAATACATCAGAGTTCCCCAAGAGGGTAGTGGGATGAGTGGCTCTGATAGGTTACAGATGATCAAGGGGACAAAGGTTAGAATTTGCGATGTCAATCCGGACTCAGATGTTGGGAAGATTGCGTTGACTACGAATGTTGATAGCCCAAAGCTAGACTGGGGAAGAAACTATAGGTAGATGCACGAGAAATATAGCGGTATCAGCATCAGTCGATGTATTGACCAGGTTGAATCATCAACAGAATGTTAAATGGTTCTCCTCGTTGCCATCTCCACATCCTCGCTCTATTTATCGTTTGCTCCTTCGCCTGTGGTGTAAAATCTGCCATTCACACCAACCTGCAGCTCAAGTTCCATCAGCTTCTTTGATGCATGCTCCTCTCCTCCAGGGTACAATTCCATGAGCTCATTCAAGGTGTTGCTTGAACCAGTCGTTGTAGCGAACTGGAGGAAGCTATTCCCAGCAGCCGACCCATTCTGCCTCCAGCACAAGAAACCACAAAAACTAATAAGAAACCCCATGGCGAGGCACACCCCATAAGGTAGGAAGAACTGTAATTTTTCGCTGAAGACGTACACCTCCGTTCCCTCTAGTGCCTTGATGTCACCATTGTGCGTCGACGCGCCAAGAGAGAGCGTCGAGATGACGACATCTTGGAGGAAGCGCTCGATGTTCTCGGCCGAAATGTTGAACTGGGGATTGTACTTGTCGTGGAGACCGATATATGGGCTGCCTAGGACAAGTGATGCGTTTCCGTGGAATGACAAGGCGCCGGCATCGATACCTGGCGCTGGTCAGTATATTGATAGTACTCAAGGCCGCCACTTGACTTACCCAGCTGTACTTGGCCTTGGAGGGCATTGATTGCTGCCTGTTGAATTGCAAACGCTTGAGATTTGGTAAAATTGGTGCGAAGCTCATCGGGATAAATGGGTTGTGGCCGTGGACTATTATTAGGGCCGCTGCTGTTATAAAAGTAATAATAAAACTGCGCTTGGACCCAAACCTGGTCAGTCCAAACATCCCTGTGGTTATCAACCGTGGCTTTGATGGACCGTGAGGCGTCGAGAGCGTGCTCGATCTGGAGCGTGTAGGTTGACAGTTTCATGCGACACACAAGGCTGCTGCGAGACTCGAGGTCACAGCCACGAGGGTCTGGCTTTGGGTGCCAAGTTATCTGGAAGGCGTTATTCCGTAGGGCATATCCATCAGCGCCAGGTGCACCGTCCTTAACCAAGTCTTCAGCCTCGTATATGGGACTGTGAGAAGTGCAATTTCGAGGTTTAGCGTCGGACTCAACGCAGTGAAAAGTAGGTCCTTCGAGAGAAATGTTGTAGACATATGCACTCCCGCAGGGCGAATCAAACTTGACGGGCTCTCCCGAGGACAAAACTTGACCAGCCATGGCCTTGAGTTGAGGCCTGGACCATGAACTATAAAAAGTCAGCATCTTGTCGAGGTTTGTGCTTGGAGGGAGAATGTCACGGGTTGTAATTCAAGTCACCGTTCATCTCAAAGAGCGAGTGCTCAACAAACTGCTGAATGGTGCCGTTTCCATAGTCGCTAATGTTCATCGTCTTGACATCCTTGTACGTCGTTTCGCTCTTATTCAGAAACTTGGTTTCGACGCCACCAGGAGGGAATATCAACCAGAAGGGAATCGATGCACAGGCCAGGGCAGCTATGATGACCGTCTTGAGGGCCCAGAGTTGATGCCGATGTCGGATTGTAGAATGTCCCATCTCCCATGGGCTCGCGTGAAGGTGAACCAGCTTGTCGATCACCTGTGCTTGGAACGGTTTCTTGCGCAGGAGTCTCCAAAGAATCTGGTTGTACACAACTCCGAGGCCCGCTAGGAGCCAGATATCCACAAAGACGGCAAAGATGTTTGCCAATGGGGCCTGGAAGTTCTGACGTATCGTTTTCTCGGAAGGTTTGCCGTCAAGATATTGGAAGAAGCCGAAATGACCCAAAACAAAGGCCCAAGCTAGGGATGTAAGTATATGTGTCTCTTTAGGGAGGGATATTGATGTTCCATACCGAGGAAATAAAAGAAGGAGATTGAATAACAGACTTTGTATGACTTGTTCTGGGGTCTTGAAGTTGGGTTTTGCTCCGAATGTGTCTGTGAGTGCTTTTGTAGCTCGATGTCAGGATCGCCAGCACCTGGGGGGTTATGAAGCAGTCGACGCCTGTCTTCCATCTTGGAGAAAATGGAACAGGTGTTGGTTCGTGCCTTGAAAAATTGCTGCCGCGACTTAATCAGGCTGCGGGAAGACGTGCTCTTTAATAGCCAGGAGGGAGATGCCGAGAATATACCAAGACAAGCTGAGGTGCAACATGCTTAAGTTGATAGATCCTTTAGCCAGTTTTGTGATGTGCCATTGGTAGCCTGATTTTGTTGTCTCACGGCATCTGCATAAACAAACGCCACCAACTGAGTTGTAAATGGCTATTGGGTTGTCCATAAAGAAAAAAACCCTGTCTTGACAGTTGCGGCTGACAACTTTGCTTAGGCCGCATATTATTGAGCTGAGAGGTTCTCCACAGAGAAAACATTCAGACGGGGAGCGGAATACGGTACTTGATTTGTGATGTAATACATAACTTGTGTGGATCTTGCATGGCCGACACACCAGCGGTATCACGGCTTAATGGAAGTAACCAAGACGTCTCACCCAAGCCTCCGACATGTCAAAGTCCAATTGGTCATTCAAGAGGGCTTTTTCGCTCAGTGTTACCAACGCCAACCGGAGAATCCGATGGACTTGCCCAAGCTGAGCGGTCTACCGAGGAATTTGACCCATCCGAGCCCACGAAGATGTGAAATGGAGAGATATTATCCGTCTATCGGTCGACAACGGCAGATGCTCGGATCTCAGCACTTCATATGGATCTCGCAACTCCAAACTAGACCGAGCACAACGTGAGCGGCGTTAAAGTCTATATACAGGAATGCCAACTATGCTCCCAGGGTACCGGGATCAGCAGACGTTTTAGCTGGTATCGGTGCAGGAAGTTCCATCCCCATCAATCCAATTATCGTGAGCTGCGAATTGTCCCTGGGAGGTATGTTGATCGTCTGAGTGGAGGGTGTCCGTTCGATCTGATCGAAGCCGACCATGGAGTCGGTGGATCGTGGTCCAACGCACATTCCAAACAAGCTGGCTGTTCCTCCGTTGTCCTTGCACTGGTTTATTCCATCATCAATCCTTTCAAAGGTCTGTTGGTCTAATTTCATACTGATCGAGACCTGGTAGCCTAGAAACACATGTGTGACTAGAACAAGGGGGTGGAAGAGATCAGTTGGTGCTTCGGCTCGTAATTTAGGATATCTGGTGGTTATGTCTGGGATGTCCCTGTACACGTAAGCTGACACTCATACTAGCAGTGTGTTCGGATACCACCTACCATGATTGATCAGGACCAAGAGCGAAGACGGCGGCATCTGATGCCCGGATCGTGACCTCTACCGATGTTTTCATGTCCCCTAAACCAACTTGCAAGTTGGGTTGGTTTGTTGGCGTTGAAGCCTCGTGTGTGTGAGCCGTGAAAAGAGGCACACGGGGGACAATCTCTTCATGTTTCGCAAGTGAGATTTTAGAGAATCCGAGATCATTCCAATTAGCAGGTTTGGTAGGGGAGATGGAGCTGGATTTGACGGTGATCTCCAACGGTTTGTTCTTCCCGTTTTCGGCATTTAGGACCCAACTCAAAGCCTGCTGGGAGAATTTATCGTCAATGTTGTACCTGGGTTGATAATTGATATCCAATGGAGCTGGTGGCGAAGCTGGTGTCCCCCTTGCTCCAACGATTGCGTCGTTGGTTACTTGAGATGAACAAGTGGGCATGTTGTACCTTGGCCTGATCAGTATCCCCCAGTAAAATAGAAAAGTCTTGGATGAATCATTACATACGGCTTGTTCGGGGAGTTGGCTACAAAAGCTTGATCTAACTGCACCTTGTCATTCCAAAGTGAAGCAGTCTGAAGGCCGTAATACTCTAAATGAGCGTCATAAGCCTCTTGCGATGATGCGTCCTTGCGGAGTGATGCTAGTTGGTATGCTGGATAGAACGTCTTGGCCCAACTATTGAACAGAGCCTGAGCGTCAACAGTGGTAGAAGCTCCTGTCTGTGGTTGCGTAGACGCTGGATCCGCGAGGTAAGCTCCATAGGCTTGATGACGACACTTGATGAAGTCGTTCGTGGCTTCAGTGAGCTGCTCCTTTGTCCTCTCGAGCTGGGCCAAGGTTTCTGCATTTTGTCGGCCCGGTGGCTTTTCTATAGTCAGTGTAGGTCCAGAAACTCATGGAAATGTCATGTTATTACAGTTGACACAAATTGAAGGTACCTGCGAAGACGCTGAGAATAGCTAAGTCGGGGAAGAAAGATTGGGCTTTCCGGGGGTAACAGGAGATCGCCGAGACGGAAGAGGTCATTATTGACAATAGACGGGTCAACTGCCCTGCCAATGGTGACCCCAAAAGTGGTGAGAGGTGCCGTATAGATACGGTAGCCATCTGGTTGTTCCGAAAAGGGAAAGTAATCGGATATCGCGCGTAAATATGCGTGCCAAAGCTCTGCATCAGCTGGGTTGACACCAGACTTTGCGGCCGACATGTTGACCTGGTGGACAGGTGATGGCTTCTTGAGTGCAGACATGATGGCTGATGAGCAAAAAGAAATGTGTTCTTTGTTATAGTTGAAGCCCGGGATAACTGAGCTAGAAGATCGATGAGCAACACATTCATGTTCGTCCTGTCGAACCTTTTAAACGTTACTACCAGTTTATTTGGGATGGCTAATGATTACGGCAACCCCGCTTTAGAATCCCCTGGAATCTTAAATTTATGTGGCGTAACTAAAGAGAGACATGGTCAGAGAGAGTGTGGTATGCGATCCAATAAGGTTTCCATGTATTGCATGCCAAAGAGGACCTCTGTTGGGTTGCTCAGACGCCTCCCCCCACCGCTTCTTCAAGCCCTTTACCAAGCATGCCGAAGAGGATCTGGGGAGTCGTGGTGGTTCGAAGAAGAATTACTCTATGTAGAAGAGGAGGAATAAGCCTATCTTATCACATCAAGGCTGATAAGCCGGTCATTATGTGACTGCTGGGTTATAATATTCGACGGGTTCAGACACCACTGTTCGCAACAGTTCAGAGATGGCCTTGCAAGGCAGCAAGAGAAACAAGGGTACCAATTACGTATTTAGTAGGAGATTACAAGATGATTACAAGACTCATTTAAGGCGAGATTGAGGCAGCAGACTGATAAAGGAATGACTAAGTGAGCATTTGGCTATAGATAAAGGAGTGACTAAGGGCGAGTAAGTAACCACGGAGAAGTGAACGATTTCGACCAGGTTTCCAATAAGCACTGAAAAGCTGGTCCTGACAAATCCTCCTCCACCTTTGCTTCCTTCACACTACGTAGAGTTGAACCCTAGGGAGTGTCTTGCCCAATAAGAATCTAGTTCTTGAGGGATCCTGGAAGTGGGATAGATTGACCCCAGGCAGCCAACATGGTGGGATAACCGTTGTCTGAAGGGGGGATGACGAGAGCAGTGCCGGAGCTGGCCTGCTGCACCTGATCGAAAGTCGTGGTAGAAGACTGCGACGAGCTGGCCGAACCACCGAGGCCAATGTTGAAGCCAAAGATGGATGCGCTGCCGCCGGTTGATTGCGCCTTCTGGAGGTACGTGTTGATCGTCTTCATGGCGCTAGACGAGAGGCTCACTTGCATACCGACACCGTAGGCCATGACGACTTCGTTGATAAAGGCCATGGGCTTGGAGAGGTTGGGGTCGGCGTTGGGTACGATGGGCATACCGAGAAGCTGTGAAGGGTTCCTAATTCAAATTCAGCTGTCTTATTCTCCCGTATCTTGATGCAATAGGCGTACCACTTGCTTCCGGGAGTGATCTGGACCGCCTGAAGGTCGGTAGCTGTGACGGTGACCTCCATGTCTGAACCCAAATCCTCCGCGGAGAGGTTCTTGGTCACGACGGAGTTGTTCTCGGTGTAGGTTGCGCTGAAGAAGATGCAGTACGACCCAGTCACCGAGACACTGCTGTTGGAGTAGCCCAGGTCTGACCAAGACGACTTGGAGGCGTCACTCGACTTGAAGGTGAACTTCTTCGGGTTGTCCTTGTTCTGAGGGAAGGTAGAGATCCAACTGTCGACAAGCTCGGAATACTGGGTAGAAATTTGGTACGTGGGGTTAGTGACGGTAGCATTAGACTTTCCAGTCTGGCCGTCAGCGACCTGATTAGCCGATGCAGGGGAACACTCCATGTTGAAGCTATCGACGTTAGAACTGATCATAGCAGGTTTAGTCAAGACTCTCACCCTGGATTGAGTGACAAGCCACCGGCAGCGTTGAGAGCGGCCTGATATTGACCTACAATGGCAGCCATTGGGCCGCTCATGGCTGCTGAAGCCGAAGCCAAGTTGGCCGCGGCAGCAGCGAGGGAACTCGCAGCCGATGCAAGCTGTGGGTAGTTTTGAACGACCCAAACACCGAATGGGAGATCGGTTATCTTGGCGTTGGTCTCTGTGGTCCAAGCCGAGATGGCCGAACCCTTTGTGTTGTTGTAGAAGATCTGAGCTGCCTGTGCCTTGGACTGCGCATCGTTGTATCGAACCTGGGCGCCCGTGTTGTTATCCGCATGCTGATGGCCAGAGTTAGATTCAAGTATGGCTTTTGTGAGAGGAAAGACTTTACCAGGTCAACAGAGTTGGCGTAGCTATTCGTGGCATTAGCATCTTCCTTCTTCCCAGTTCTAAAACAGTAAACTTACGAGACCATTCGTTGGAAGTAACTTTGGCGGCTTGGGAGGAAGACTGGTTCGTTAAGATCCAAAAGAGTGTCACCGGCGTTATAGACACCATTGTTGGAGATGGCGACATCAATCTTCTTGCCGGCTGCAATGCCTGCAGCTGAAAGAGGAGCAATGTAGAACCGGTTGTCGGGACCAATGTTGCCAGACTGAGAGAGGGCATTCTTGAGTTGGACACCGTAAGCCAGCCAGAGATTGGCATCGGCAGGCTTGACATCAGGAGGAGCCATGTTGAAGGTTGAGGAGACTGAGAAGGTTTGAGTTAAGGATGACTGGAAGGGGACTGAAGTGTAGTGTTGAGGTTGATGATATCTTAGGCTTGTATTGAGCGAGGCGGGCTCTTTATACACGTTTAAAGACATCCAAAAGGACTGTATGTAACGGTCTCCTGGGTCAGTTATCACATCAAGGACCGAGCTGAACTGAAGGTAACGATCTGCAAACAACACAAGAGAGCAGTCAACGCACTAATGTCGTACGATGGCTTACTGAGGCCAGAAGTTTGTCTAAGTCAAAAAGGTTGATTGAGGCCAGACATCAAAGCAACGCCAGAAGTTTATCATTGGGTACTAATCGACGCCTTTTCTTTGCAGATTCTCGTCGGTGAATGTGAATACGACATCTCGACAAATCAACATGTTGCAAGAACTGAGGGGATGTGAAGCAGAGAGCTCAAAGGAGAAGTAGGTTGTGAAGCATGTTTCAGTTATTGTTGTCATTGGTGACGTCTCGTTCAGCCACGATATATCAAAGAAGAGAAGGTTTCAGTTATCTGTCTTTCCCATACATGGTAAACAACAATACCATGTGGCTCTGGACCGTTCTGTTAAGCCTCCATTCTAGTTTTGGCGAGACGGCTTGACTCCCGATGCAAGGGAGAAGGGACCCCGCGATGCCAATTTCCTTGTATTCTCAGCAAGGCAAGCGTTTTATGCAGGTTTTTGGAAGAGGTCCGGAAGCTATTGGGCTGAACTGTAGTCGGATACACGAATAGGGGGTACTAAACATCGTCGGCCTCGAGCCCCTCTCTAGGCATGATGAAGCGACTTTTGAACCTGAAGAAGTGTAAGGAAGTGTCCATTGTCGACGCCGTAATGTCTAATTGCGTCATGTTCTCAATCATCTCAAATATGGCCCATGCCTTGTCCATCCAGCTCGAGTGACCGGTGAATTAGATACATGATGAAGATGGACTCGATCGACTCCGGTCTGAGCATGTAACGCCCGCTCACCTACCCAGGATAGTCTAACTCGCGGGGAAGGTTACATCGCAGACAACGGAGGCGGGGTACGGAGAGACATGATCTAGAACGTCTAGCATGTGTAGGTTGAAGAGCTTATGCTTGTTCTTGCCTCCAATCTCTTGTCATTGCCCACCTACATATGTGACTTGATGAGATGCGTGCCTGAGTTCCGACTTCTGCGATGATCCCTGTGATACAATTGTCACATCTCAATCTGTCGACATGCTTACGCCTCCTTTCATTCTCCTTGACAGGTCTGCCACTACCCCGCACTTCGACTGTCGTCCATCCAGGTATTGACAGATCTTCAAGGCAAACGTCAGTAGTTGGCTGCATGTCTTTGTTTCATGCATCGATAGTTCCTTAACCTAGGCATTAATGCTGATGGGCGTTGCAGCAGTGCCGGGCCCTCGGCGAGCCTGAGAGACCTTAGGACTACGCAATGTGAGACTCGATGATGTGTGGCGTCGTGCCTCGTTATTCTTCGAGTGAGAATGTCGGGGATAGATTTGAGACAATAGAGATAATCAGCTGATGACAAGAGTTTACCTCCTGCAGCCACAACAATTCATCACTGGTTGCGGGCGCTTGCTTATACTTTCCTCCCGTTGGGTTATTATAATTGTGTTATTGCAACGGTCACTCATAACTTCATATCGTTATTATTGAGGCTGCCACGGCGTCATTTTGCCACGATTGTAAACTTTGTTGCATAGTTATCGCCTTATTGAAGATCGGGTATTGTATTAGGTAGGTATGTGACTGCTGTTTTATTTGCGTTGAGTTCCCAGGAGCCTATCCCCCACCTCTTCTTCGAGTTCACTACCAAGCTTGCTTATACTTCCCAATCGGACAACATCCGGGTGCATGTGGCTGAAGCCACATTCCTCACACAAGCCGATCGTTTGCCCATAGTGAAGAACACAACGGCACTGCATACCGATTTCAGCTTTTCACCTGCCCACTGTTGACTCTTGGCGTCCGGTAGCCGGAGAATATGGACTAACCGATGACTAACATTGTGAAGGGTGAAGATGAAAAACGAAGAATCATTCTACATATACACCTTGGTACAAGAGAGCTAGCACATAACCCGCCCATCTCAGCGGTATGGGCTCGCCTCAATCACACTTGGCAATTGGACGTGGTCCTGGAGGCGGTTTTGGATCACTGAGGTCATTCCAGACCGGTACCACATGTTGCTCTCCAGTGGAGGAATACTTGACAAAATGCCATTCCTCCCGACGCTCATGGTCATTGAATACCCTCTCCCAGGCCAGCTCAAGATCCAATGGCAACTTCCAGCACAGTGAATCGCTGTGAAGCCAAAGACGCAGCAGGTGTCGGTGATCATGGGTCGTGTCTTCATAAGGGTCACGCCGGTGCATGACGGCCAGGTTGTTGATGAACCTAATGTCCCCCTTCTCCATGGACTGTTTGAGCTCGTGTCGACGCCCAATGGCGTGCAGGGCGTCAATAGCCTCCGCCTGGGCTTCAGTTAGTCCTGGAATTCCTGGTGTTCGGGGCCCGTTGTTCGGTTCTCCACAGAGGATGCGTCTGGAGTAGTTGGTGATGACTTTGCCGTCTTCGTAGTAGAGCAAGGCACGCTTGTAGTAAGGGGGATCTCGACCGTGACTAAACAACGGTAAATATGCATCGTCTGTCTCGTCGGCACCAGAGGTTAGGCTGATATGGGCCTGGCTTACGTATCAAATGGCCAATCTGGCTCGGACAAGACACGGATCAAGTCTGGTCTGGACTTGGCAAGCTCATTGTAGACAGTCCACGCTGAGGCCAGTATCCCAGACCCTCCTACCGGTCCACTCGACAGTGTAAGCATGGAGGGTGTCACAGACCAAATCTGTGTGGAAGGGCTGATAGGTTAGTAAATGAAGAGAATCAAGGATAAGTAGGAATACCATGACGACCTGGGCGTTGGCCCGCACAATGTCCTCGCTAGTGTTCACCACGTTGACTTGTCCAGCATGTTAGTTACCTTTGCTACTCGAGGGCGGTTCACAGGATCGTACTCATCATAGTGCCTTGCTGGTTCTGTTTCCCCCTCTTCTCAGCGATATAGCTCGTTAAGCCCAGGTAAGCCGTGGTGATGTCAGCCGGACTCAATGCATCCACCTTGAATCCTCGCAGGGTGGCGAATCCTCGTCCATGGTAGATATCATGACGAAGCCCGCAGAGAGTCTTCCCCAGACTGGGGAGAGGAAATGAGGACTGCTTGATGTCTTTGCCCTTGATACCCAAGCCTGTTAATCGTCAACTAGTGTATTCAGGCCCAAGTAAAATGACAGTTGGCCTTCCTTTAAAGTGCCGGAGAGCATCCAAGATCTCAGCATTGTCCGAGTCCGAGAGGGTGTACACAAACAGAGATTCATCTGCATAGTCGGAACCCGTCCACACAAGTGGGCCATTCAGAGCCCGAGGCCAGCCTGTGGGAAGATCAGTTCTGAGACAACCTGCCTGGATTCGCGCTTCGGTGCGCCTGAGATGCTTCTGCTCATCATACTCATAGCTGACATCTGCGTACTGAGAGATCTCGGGCAAAGTCTCAGCACCTTTGAATAGTTGGACTGGAAATCTGGTCTGGGGGCCCAAAGAATAATATGGGACAGTTGGGGCTGGGGTGATTTAGACCGCTGCAGGCGGAACCAGCCCGTGAAAGGATTCCAACGTTGTCTGAGCGAGACTGGACCCTACTTGATCGACCATAGCTAAAGTAGTGCCCAACAGTCAAGTATTGCTGTGAGTGGGGTCAAGGATTCGGGGGATCAAGGTCTGGTTGGCGCTTGTACTTGAAGTGTTGAGTCAACAAATTGGACCTTCAATAGGTAGGTATGGAAGGGTAAAGGGCGAATATTCTGAAAGCAAGGACACTGCTTCCAAAGATCAAGAAGAAGATTGATTGCCATGGGGAGTTCTATTATGGCAGATATATAATGCTCAAGGTCATTTCGACAGCTCAAACCCGAGACCTCAGATTCTGAGAGCCTGACCACTGTTGTATCCAGCCCGGTTATTCTTGCCACCCACTCAGCCTCAACCATTGATGACTGGCCAGAGTCACCATCTCGGTGACATTAATCCCTCAAACCCCGCACCATTGAGTCCTTCTTGTGACACCTGAGCCTTGTATCTCGCCCAATCCCACGATTTGTGTGCCTCAGGATTCTTGTTTCCTGGCAGTGCTGATATGCAAGTATGTCAGCCGACCCTGGTATCATGTATATTCCTATTGGATGAAAGAGAAGATATTAGATTTCATTCGTAATCCGTTCGAATTCGTTATATCTGCACAAGAAGTCCTGGATGGGTGGCATTACTGTTGATGGATGTATGACAAGACTATGAATATCTGACGAGATGAGGATCATAAGGAAGTGCCAAGGTGACATCAAGATTAGGAATATGGAACCCTGAAAAGACGGTGCGATGGTTCAGCAATTAGTACTTATGGTTACCCGGTTTACGAGAATGTCGAGTAGGGATAGTGCCAATAGATAGACATACCACGTACCAAGGCACGAAGAACTTTGTCGGGCCATAGAGAAATAATATTCCAGCGTAAAATAAACAAATGCAAATATAAAGTTCAATAAGTTATACCCTAAATTCTATATTCGAGCTTCATTTTATAATCATACGCCTTATCTCTATGCTGGAGTGCTGGCGAAGCGTGCTATTTCTTTCTCTTGGGCCACGAGCGAGCGCAAGACTCGGGATAATAGGAAGAGAATACTACTGAACCAAGTCTTTGCTGTGCTTAGCGATGTCACGGTTAGTCCTGTGAGTCTTAGGAAGGATGCTGCCCTTAGCACGGAGGATACTCTTGACTCGCTTCACTTTCAAGTTGCCTACGAAGGGAGTCTGATCAGGTTCCCAGTCGACCAAGGAGAGGATTTGAACAAATCAGAGTTATCTGGACTTGTACCGCTGCATTTTGCATCAACGCGTGGATATCTTTGGAATACAGTGTTTCTCCTCCGGGTTGAGGCTAATGTATCTATCACTGATGAGCTGGATTGTACACCACTGCATTGTGCCTGTAATTGTACTACGCCAACGAGCCTCCACTTGTCTCTGCGCTCCTAGAAGGCGATGTTTCACATAACAGCTGTCGTGTTGAAGGAAAGGCGTGGTTCGTGCTTTCGATTCTCCGCACAAAAGATCTCGGCGATGCCCTTGTCGAAGTCATGATCAAGCAAGATACCCGCCCTCACCGGCGGCTTCTGGAAGCATACATAGCATTGGACAAAGCCCGGTGGTTTGGAAATTATCACAGGGTGGATGTAATAGAGAGCTGGATACTTCGATACTTTGGTCTCCAGGATAACATCGTGGTTTACGGAAACACGTCGACTTGAAGCTCTGGGTATATATACTAGTAGAATGGCAGGATATATACAAATCTCAGAGTATCTAGAACACATACTTGAAACCGAGACCTCGATCATCTTCCATGCCATTGCTCTCCAGGCCCTCAGCCAACATGCGCTCCTTCTGGCGCATGCGATATTTCAAGAGCGTATACAAAAGCCCAATGCAAAGCAGAGCAATGACCTCTCCACCGAGGGAAATGGCATTTCCCATGATGTATCGCGGGGCGTCGCTGATGGGATAGATCTGGGAGGCGGCCAGTCCAGAAGCGTTTCCAATCGAGATGAGCATCGAGATTGCCACAGATCGCTTGTAGTCGGGCTGAATGTTGTTGGACACCCATCTGCAAATTGTTAGTATCAAGGGTATGCATATTATAGAGAAGATTACGTACGTGACAAGCACAGTGTTGAAAGAGTAGACGCCGGCGCCCACGAGGAACATGGCAAAAAAGCCCACCCCCTTGTGGCCAGTTCCGACGGCAATAGCGTATCCCGTGATGACCAAAAGAGGAGAATGAATGAGGCAGATTGCTCGGCGGTTAAGTCTGTCAGAGACAAAGGTCGTGATACCCACAAAGATGGAGGCGAGGACGTAGACGGGGATACTAAGGTAATTCGCCTGGAGGGAAGTGTAACTATCATCTCGTCAGCATGAGGACAGGGCGGATGGGAGGCAAGGACTAACTCAAGACCCTTCAGCAGGGTAGGGAGGAAAGTACCAAAGCCAAAAAGAGCGATGGATGAACAGAATAGGGCGCAAGATGAGAGATAGACCATGGGATCAGTGAGCGCCATGACGACCTGCTTCCACGAGAACTTCTGAGTCTCTTTGAAGGGATGGTTCCGCTCCTTGATGACCAGCATGGTTGACTTTTCCTCGGGCTTGAGGAACCAGGCCGTCTCGGGGGAAGTAGGAAGGCTGACCCAGCATGCGATACCAACGAGTAGTGAGATGGCGCCCTCAATGATGAATAGCCACCTCCAAGCAGACAACCCATGCCGCGCACCCATAGACTGAATTCCATAGGCGATCAAACCACCAAGCGCTCCAGACAGGGCGATGGAGATGTACAGAACGGCGACACGTTTGCCTTGATTGGCCGGAGGGTAGATCTGCGAGATGGTAAAGGTAAGGGCCGGGAAGAGACCAGCTTCAAAGAAACCGAGAAGCACGCGACAGGCAATGACCTGGCCGTAGTTGTGGACGAAACCGGTTCCGATGGTGATGGCACTCCAGCTGACAATGGCGATGGCGAGGACGCGGCCTGGACCGAATCTCTTGACGGCAACGACCCAAGGCGTTTCGAAAATGACGTACGAGATGTAAAAGTACATGGAGACGTCGTTGAACTGGGTGCCGTGCATTCCAGTGTCATCCTCAAAGCCAAAGACGCGGGCGTTTCCTGGAGTTCTGTTAGCAAATTACATCCAATGAGGCTGTTTGGTGATAGTTACCAATGTTTGTTCGATCAAGGTAGGCGAAAAGGACAAGAATGGCCATCTGAGGCATGACAAACCTGTCAAACTTTGACAGGACACGCTGCTCCTGGGCATTGTTCAACTCCATCGTCTCGCCATCATGTTCTCGGGGGAGCTGGAGCTCCAACTCCTTCTCAGAGGTTGCCATTGTCAAGACTTCCCGGTTTGTCGGTGTCTGTGATGAAGAGACAGGCAAATTTGAAGTTAAGCGGAAGTCGATCGCCTCTTTAAGCACTGCGGGAATAGGATGGAATACTATCCCTGTGGGACACCATTCCTAGGCTGGGTTATCGGTGGATCAAAGGGCGCAGATCTAGTCTACCTACAGTAGGTAATCAGCCGACGGCGGAGCTTCCCCATGATTCAGTGCAACCTGGGGATTGGGTTCGAGTGGGACATCAGCGGGGACCCTATGATAACACAGTCATCGTCTGTTGGTTGGTTTAGTTCACGTATCAGAGTGATCCATTTCTCCTGTAGGTAATTACAACTTACGGCCGATAAAAAGATAGAGACAGTTAAATCGCACGACACCTATTGTTGAGCAAACATGGCCGACGGGAGATGACTCTCAAGCTCATCCAGCTTATGCCCGCCACTGAATGTCATCCACCTCAAACTGCCGGCTAGTCATTCCGTCGCCGGGGAACCTGCAAACTTGTACGTAATACCCCATAACCCCGCAAGATTTTACCTTGCCCTTCCCCAGGAAATAGACCATCATGCATCTCCAATGGCCGCTTCACTTGAATCATGCATGACCCGGCTACCGAGGCGTCGGGTGGGCTGACCGACCCAGTCTCTCCGCCGACGGCCGACGGGCGATAGCGGCCATATGGACCCACTTCTCTCCGCCGTCGGGATCGGGGTCAGCGAATCTAGGTTACGGCCGGCGGTTGATCTGAGGCAAAAGAGGTCGTCCCTCGGCCGTGGTCAGATGCCGAATGGCTCTATTTAGACACGCTATCTGCTGGGTCGATTACTAGGATTGTCTTATTATCATTCCTACAGTACTATTTGACTCCTTACCATCCTGAGTCTACCATTCCAAAGTCTGCTTAGGACTTAACAAGGGTCTTCACCACACACATCGTCAATATGGGTTCACTCAGTAATCTACCTCCCTTCAAGGTCAGCGAAGCCCGTCTGGCCCAATCACTACACGAGAGCTGCCAATATGGCGCTGCACACAGATGGGGAAAGTGAGTTATGCTGCCCTCGCCTACACTCACCTAGTGCTGACTTGGACCAGGGCCTCTACCGAGACTGGCATGGCTCGACTGAGCCTTGACGACTCGGACAAGCAAGTCAGGGACTGGTTCATGACTTACGCAAAGTCTCTTGGCTGCAAGACCTTTTACGATCAAATGGGTAACTTATTTGCCATTCGGCCTGGCAAGAACAACGATGTTCCGCCCATTATGATGGGTTCTCACTTGGACACTCAACCTACTGGTGGTCGTTATGACGGAATCCTGGGCGTAGTGTCTGGTCTTGAGGTCCTCCGAACTCTGAATGACAACGGCTGGGAGACTGAGGGACCTGTCGGCGTGGTCAACTGGACAAAGTATGTATTTCACAAGTCGCCATGCAGATCGGCTTACTAACGAGCTTCGCAGTGAGGAGGGTGCTCGATTCCCCAAGATGGCTGTCTCATCAGGCGTTTGGGCCGACGTAATTCCCCTCCAGACTGCTTGGGACCTAAAGGAGGTTCTGAGTTTGGCCACTGATGGCAACCCCAAGTCGATGAAGGAGGAGCTTGACAGGATAGGATACACAGGAGAGCACGCAGCCTCATATCGCTCGAATCCATTCGCAGCGCACTTTGAGCTTCACATCGAGCAAGGGCCCATTCTAGAAGACGAAGGTCTCAAGATCGGTGTTGTCCATGGCGTACAGGCTTTCAAGTGGTTCAACATCACCATCAAGGGCAGGGACAGCCACGCTGGCACAACTCCTCTATACGCCCGCAAGGACCCTGTCCTCTGCGCAGCCAAGATGCTCGTCGCTGCCAACGCCATCGCCAAGCGCTTCGATGGCCTTGCAACCACTGGAATCTTCACCACCGACCCCGGAACCGTCAACACAATGTCCCACACCGTCACCTTCACTCTCGACGTGCGCCATGTCAAGGATGACACGTTGGCCGAGATGGTCAAGGAGTGCGAGGCCGAGTTCCTCCGCATCTCTCGTGACGACAGCGAGAAGGGCTGCGAGGTCGAATGGGAGCTACTTGTCGACAGCCCTGCCGTTCAGTTCAGCGAGGAGTGTATTTCTGTCGTTGAGCAGAGCGCTGCTGATGTGTGCTCGACGCTACCCCAGCTTGCTTCAGGGGAGAAACTGTACAAGCCCATGATTAGTGGAGCTGGTCATGACAGCTGTTACACCAGTGTGCGATGTCCTACGAGCATGATCTTCACGCCTACTCGCTCAGGAATCAGCCACAACCCCACGGAATACTGTTCTGCAGAAGACTGGTAAGTTCGTTGGCGAGCCTTGGCCTGGACTTTTGCTAACTTTAATGTAGTGCTCTTGGCGCGAGTGTACTTCTTGGTGCTGTCTTGAGATATGACCAGGTTCGGGCGAAACGAGGAGATTTTAATTAGATTTATGTATATTGTATTGCATGAAATGATTATTTATGTTAAATGATATGAGATTGCCTTCCTATATTGCTTGTGCTCGTCTCTAACCTGCATGTTCTTAAAAGCTACGGAGGTTTAATGCATAGGCATGGGATAACAAGTCATTATTAGAAGTCTTTGGTGTATAAATTTGTCTGCAGTGTACATCTTATATGTCTTGCCCCTGGGAAGCAGAAGATCCATCCCAAAGGTCCACACATATAAGTCCGTCTCCCGTAAGAGTCTTATTACTTTCACTGTTGTCGCACATCAACAGGAGCTAGGGGAGATCCGTCAAGTGCTTTACCCGAGATGGAAACCACCCAGTTAGTAATTTAGGCAAAATATTAGTCTATGTGACATGAGGGAATCCGATGTATCTCGAGGTTAAGAATTGCATGAGCCCAATAAAACTTTGAAATAGCAGAGACACTATACCTAGACTACGCGTCAAGTAAACTACCCTACAAAAGCATACTTAGCAAGATTATATATTTACTTATAAATTTTCTAGCTTTTATCATAACTAGGTAATGATAAACATGCATGGAATGTCTGACATGGATGTTCCTGCTATTCTAACTGATATCATTGATGATTGACACTATTCCAATGTTAGCTGGTGTTTGGTTAAGGAGCATCGTATTGTTTGTGGTTTTTACAACAGAGTGCCCTCAAAGCCGAGTCTTACCGAGAGCCAAGGTGGAGCATCACGTGATCGAGATCACGTGCCTGATCTGGGCAAGCAATCCTCCGAGTCGGAAATATCAACAGACTGACGACAAGGAAGCTTGATTATGCGGGGGTCTGAAGAAAAGGATCAACGCCTACATTAGTAATGGACCAATATGATACCCAGCTCAATACAACGCCTCCGTCTCAACCACAACCCAACGCGCGTGCCGTCGCTGGCTCACGACGATACCGCTCCAAGTCGCAAAGGCCATGCGACCTGTGTCGCGCTCGCAAGGTGCTCTGCAATATCCCGGAGCCCGGACAACCATGCCAGCTTTGCGAGCGGACGTCGCGTCTGTGCACTTTCGTAGGCAATCCGGGCAAAAAACAACGCGACAGAGCTTCTCGAGCCCAGAGCGGGGGCACGCCTCCGGTGGCTCCTCCAGTAGCCCCCCAGTTTACGGACACTATCCAAGCTTCAGAGCAGCCGGTTGCCCAGCAGGATGACAGTAGACACCAGGAAATGCTGGGAATAACGGGTACTGAAAGATCCTTCATCTCGCTACTCTCCACTGACTTGGGCTTAGGTGGACATGTCCAAGGTGGTGAGCAAGTTGCAGGTGAGGACCTGCCTCGCCTCGAAACAATCATTTCGGATGCCATGTGGTCAAACCATGGAGGGATGGACTGGGACCTCTCGATGAACCACATAGCGCTACCAAGCATCGAGAATGGCGACAGGGCTTTTCAATTTCTTGGAGACGGCCAGTTACCAGATCTCGGACCTCTTGAGGGTGACAGCCCCTTGGACGGTCTACAAAACATGGAAGCCATGAATCGAATGTCGACAGAAACGACAGCGAGTCCTAGTGTACCTTTGAAAAGACTCTCTCTTGACCAAAGACCCGATCACTTCACTCAGCTCATTGGGTATTCGAATGAGTCGGATCCTTTCTGTCTCGAGCACTTCCCGTATAATGACCAGGAGGAGGTCGATTTCTTCCGAGTCACCTACCGCAGGTTCTCAGCTCGCGGAGAAGTACCCGGATACCCTCCGCTCCACTTCCTACAGAGCCAGACCGAGACGGCCATCGAAGCCCGCAGAGTTATTGACGAGTGCATGTCGTCGAATGACGATCGGGAGAATCTCGAGAAACTAGTTGACAAAACTGCAGGCGTTGCCCTAGTGAAATTGTATGTCATTCATTTTCCCTACCTACTTTGATGATAACTCACACAGCCTAGATACTTTCGGTTCATCTTTGAGTCTCTACCCATCCTTTCCCGTTCACTGGTGCTGCAAGATATAGAAGCCTTTGTAGCAGAGGCACCTACCGGACTTCTTGCAGGCATATACGCACTGGCTTCGCCCTTCACAGCCTGGGACGAGAAGCTGTGTCTTAGCAGCGCCTACTCAAAACCAAACATCGATGCTCTCTGGAAGATCTCTTACACTTGCCTTCAAAGAGAGCTACACTTTCCTAGGCTATCAACCATTCAAATCTTCATCCTTCTCATCAACCACATGCCCTTCGACACGGCTGTGGTGGAGAGTCCGTTCTTCTGGTCGCTTGCAGCGTCCATGCTTGCCATGGCGCAGTCGTTAGGCTTGAATGTTGACCCGACAGGATGGAACCTACCGCCGTGGGAGATTCGACTGCGTAGACGGCTATGGTGGGCTGTTGTCGTTGAGCATACTTGGCGATCTATTACTCATGGCAGATCATCCATGCTGCATGACGACGACTGGGACGTTTCACCTCCGACCCCTGACGATTTTGTCATTGATTCAAACATTGGCCCTCTGGATGATACTGGCCATCAAGAGCCCGACTACTTTATGCACATGTGCTCGTTGACAGGTATTGCAATGAGCGTATGTCGACGATTTTTGTGAGTACCAAAACCTTAGATACTAGATGGATCAAGGTGACTGACGAAGCGGACCCTGCAGCTCTCTGCGTGCCGTGTCTCGGCCACAGGCACTTGACACTCTGATCGAACAGGCCCGTGGTCCCCGTCAGAAACTGCTCGACTGGCTGGAAAATCTCCCCGAATCTCTTCGCATCCAGCCTACGGCAGACGATACTGAGGCAGACGATTCAGTCAAGAGCCACGCCTCACTCTACGTCGCGTACTACACAACACACATCTTGGTTCTCCGCGCTCTCCTGCGCCCTGTCATCAGCAGCAGCGCCCCTCTAGGCCATCTCCGGCCGTCTGTAGGTACCGTGCTGCAGGCCTCTCGCGGTCTCGTTCAGACGATCATCAAGTTCATCCGCAGCCTCGACGCAAGCCACCAGTCGGCGTTTTGGCCATCGTATACGAGACACTGTTTGTCGTATCCTGGACTATTTTGCTATATGCTCTGTTCGCAGCAGATGGAGCCGCACATGGCATCGTTCGACCAGAATCTTCTTGCTACGTGGCGGAGGACTTTGCGGATGAGGGTACAATCGTGGCCGTTGTTGCGATTTGGCACTGTCAAGGTGGATGCCCTCTACTGGAAGAAGCTCCATTAGTGTGAAGCATTTGTACAGTAGATGGCTTGAGCAGGTGCACAAGCCTCGCTTATGCCGTACTATGCAGAGATTGCGCTGCATTGAGCCTTCGCATGACTTGCTGTCAACAACACAGTTATTGATACGTGCCGGCATGAACCCCTAAGGCCGAAAAACACCATAACCTTCTCTGGCTGCAGTCAAAAGGCTAAATGGTGGAAAACTTAGTCTTACACGTGACCCAAGATGCCATCTTTTCTCTTCCTCGACGAGGATAAAGCCTCGAGGGTCCCCTCGCTTCCTAACATCGGCGCTCGTTTCGTACATGGAGCATGTGCGAGGCTTCACCTGTATCTGTTCATTCTGGTTGCCCAGCATCATGTTAACTTTAGCGGCACCCTTGGCGAGGCGATTTGAGCTGTAAATACTGTGACACGGCTTGCGCACCTGTGCCTTCGAGCAGTTATGCCCCGCCAACAGGGAGCTCTCGAGCCGTTCCAGAGACTGGTCGTCTGGCTCTTGGCCGTCCAGATCCAGATTTTCATGGCTCTTTCCCAACCTGCTCCAGCCCGATCTCGTCTTTCGGTTATCCCGACTTCAACTATAATAAAGAACACATTTCCAATACATCATAGCATCATATCCCGATGCTAACACAGTGGCCTTTTTTAGCCTTCTGCCACCTGCGGCGGGCTACAGGCAGTCAAAGAGTCATACCTATCTACATAAGGGGTATTTAACTACTCTAACCTCCGTACGAGAAATAAAAGAGAATTACTATTTCCCACCTTACTAGCTGCAATCATCAATATCATGGCCGCCAACACGATGCGAAGAACAACAGTTAATAAAGCAATGAAAGTCAACCAGTTATATGACAGAACCGCCGCACACCAGTACAGGAACCTCTACCCTCTTCCTCGCTCCCTCTTAGGTCCCTTGCTCCAGCCCAGCATGCAAGCTCGTCCATCCTAGATGATGTCAACCTTACCGTACCAGATTATATCACGCGTTATGGTATGAAAGTCCCTTTGGAGGTCCATCGCGTGCCTTGAAACTCAATCCCTTGACGAGGGCTGGGTCCGAACGGAAGCTGATAAACATCATCTACGATATAGCACCACTCGTCTGGTTACATGCAGAAGACCGATTCCGACCGTCAGATATCCTCGAGCATGTCCGACGCACGACACCCATGGTCGACCAAATGCCCGTACCTGGTTTGCCGGCTCTCGATTTGGATAAGCTCGATATACTCAACCAAGTTGATACGGATTCTGAGCAAGTCGTTGCGCTCACCTCCAACGACGATGTCACCACCCTACCTGAGTGGTTCTATGGAGAGACACCAGACGAAACGGGTAGAATCAGCAACACGACCGCCTGTGCTGTCATTATCGTCGAACAGAGTCCTCGTGATGTCGATGCCTTCTTCTTCTACTTTTATTCATACGACCGAGGAGCAAATATCTCACAAGTACTGGAACCCCTGAAAAGCTTCGCAATGGGTATGGCTGATGGGATGCACTACGGGTGCCACGTTGGCGACTGGTGAGCTGTGGTTGATCTTTTTGACCAACATCTTGGGCTTACATGTCTTCCAAGGGAACACAACATGGTCCGTTTCCGCGATGGAAAACCTACGGGCATCTACTACAGTCAGCATTCAAGCGGTGCTGCTTACGAATGGAACGGCACGCGCCTTTCTTTGGAGGATGAGCGGGTAAGCCGTTCATCATAGCCTCAAGTACCATCTGTATTTAATACTCATTTCTATAGCCCCTCGTCTACAGCGCATACGGCTCTCGTGCGAATTTCGTATCTCCTGGGTGAGTTGATGCTCCATAAACCTTGGGCACACATGGAATTGTGGAAACTATGAATCTAATATTATAAGAAATAAGTGTCGAAAGATATCAGCCCTGCGCCTGTGTCTACCGACCGAAGAACACGACGATCTCATTTTGGACCATCCTCACTGACATTTAACACCACCTCCTCTCTCTCGACGAGATCTTCGAGCTGTATCTCAGGATCTATCCTCTTATATCCTTTCCTCATCCTATACCACCTTACACCATATCTTCTCCCAACTACCATTGATATGATCCATGCAACCACCACCGTCAAAAATACCATAAATCTCCATCCACGTAGGCAGCACGGATACCACGACATCAAGAATTCGACAGCCAACTGGATAAGCTTTTTAGGTTTGGGATTGTCGGGAAATAGTCCTTTTCGTACAAGTCCCTTGAAGATTGGACCTTGCGGACCCGAGACATAGCGTTTTAAGCCAAAGATGGGGACAGTTCTCTGGCGAGGGTCGTCACCCGCGTATTGCGCATCGCCCCAGATACCATTGAAGTATAAAAAAGAGGTGAGATCGGAATCGCTAGGAGAGGTGGATTCGGGAGTGAACAGGCAAGTTAGCTTGAAACTGGTAGGGTCCATGTGATAGAAGTATGCTGAGGAAACGGGGTCCCAGAGCTGGCCAGCGTCGCAGTAGTCCACCAAAACACTGTCATGGACGTGATCACTGTAAAGCACAGAGTTGATTAGTCCCTGTGCGGCTGCTTGAAGCCTGGTAAAGTGCCAGTTCAAGCTCATCTACTCGCACTCCTTCACCAAGGCGCCAACAGCCCAGCCCCAGCAAGCATGCTCACCACCACTGCAACCACCGGTATCATGCCTCTCACCGATAGAGGAGCCGCAGCAGCATTCTTATCGCTTTCACCAGACGAAGATGTTGCCTTCTCCCTTCCACCAGTCAATGTTGCCTTTTCCAGGTCTGAGCTCTGGTAAACCAGCGCCACGGCAGGTACCTTTGTGGCAACGTCTATATTCTCTTCTTCGACTGTAAGAGTCGTCTTAGTCCAGTACGTCGTCCCGGGCTCTGCCGTCATCTTCACCTTGGACAGATACGGTGACTCGACGCCGTCAAAGGTTCCTGTAACATCCGTATAGTATTGGCCGTCCCAGGTGTGAATACAGCCCTGAGTATAGCCAAGCTCGGTGATGGGCCCTATGATAGAATGGCAATTCAGATAGTTGTCACCGGTATAACCGCTACAAAACATGGTTAATATCCCTGTGCAGCCCCGGAGACGGGGTTGCTCACCTTGGGCAACAATATACTAGTGTCTCCGAGTCTTCTAGCACCGAGGTCCAAACCGAAGTGAGAGGTAGTAGCCCCGGCTCCGTAAAGTTCCAATCGGGTTGTGCCGTAAGCATACCCTTTGTTGGAGTTCCCTTGCTTTTAGCATATTCTCCTGCGGTAGTCCATCCTTTAGGGCAGACAAGACCCGGGGAGTAATAAGGGAAGAACTCTTGCTGCCAAGTGTAGTAATGCTCTTTAGCCAGCTTGTCATAGGCGTCGCCGGAGGGAATGCATTTTCCGTAATCTCCAGGGACGCATGAGGGGTAACCCCATGCCCCGGGAACCCAGGGCAGATCTCCCTGTATAAACTGGATGTTTTCTGTGGCCGTAGAACATTCTTTCGGGGCAGTGTAGGTTGTGGTCAAGGGACCGAGGTTGGTGATGGTGTAACCCAAGTATTCAGTTGTGGTGGGCATGTTGGGTGATTGATCGCGGAGAAGTTGATAACACGTTAATTGGGGGGTGACCGAGTCTTAAGCTTAAAACAAGGGGGCCAAGCGGCACAGCAGATTTGTTGACAGGGTGCTGGATGCCTGACAAAGTCGCATGATATCTACGCTAGACTGTGCCCTGTTTTCGTATTTTAGCCGATGCTACATTGATACCCTGCTAGATGAGGCCGTCCACTTTATCCATAATTACCTGATTGGCTCTGTGATCCTTCAATATGTTTCACATCAAACAGGCATTGTTTTTTGGTATATTGTATTGAACTCCAAACCCAGACTTGCCTCATTATCGTATGAGAAACGTTTGTTCTCTGTAACCCTCCCCGTGAACCTCCAGCGCATGCATGTTTTCCACCTTGATTATACCTATCCTCTCCCAATACTCACCAACCTTGGCAACAACAAGGAGAACCAACGCGCTAGAAAAAGTCTCTTCATTTCCAATGGCAATGGCTGCCAAACGATCCTCGGCTAGCCGTTGTTGAAAGCTGGCGTCTTGTTTCGGGTGTCGGCATAGTTCGACGGAGCCTTTCAGGGCAGCATCACCATGGTATAAGACGGCGTACGGCGGGAATACATGCTTGGAGCGAATGCTAAGTTCAAAAGCGATTCCTGTGATCTCCAGCATGTAATCTTGTGGCAGAGCTGCCTTCTCCTTTGGCCCCATGGCCTCAAACTCGACCCATGATAGAGTTTCAGAGGGATCATCTCGTGGCACCATGAACACGTCGATGGCAAAGCCGAACTTGAAAGAAATCGCTGCCTGTTTCGCTCCGTGTGCCCTTCCCTTCCAACCTGTCCAAGACCAGCTTGGAAACCCCTCTCGTCGAGTGCTAGTATCAACCTTCCAGCAAAGACCCGTGACAAATGCCTCGAGGAGAGTTCGACCGTCGGTCTTGTTGGGGTTTGCTAGAACAACAGGAACACCGCACAAGTGATACACTGGCAGCTTTCTCTCTGCAACAACTTTCAGTATGCCGAGCATGGCGTTGAGGATGTCATGGTCGTGTGTGAGGTGCCGCTGAGTGTACTCTGAGATCAGAGACCAGATAGAACGGCCGCCTAGGCCCCGACGGGAAAAGACTCGCGCGTCCTCGTGTATGGGATAGCGTGTGGCAGCAATCCGGTGGATGCGCTCGGGCAGCTCGATACACTCTCTCGTCACCATGCCCCGGCACTCGTATGAAACCTCATGCTCGGTAAAGATCAGGCGGCGACGGGATAGCACGCCCTCCTGGAATGTCCACCCACGCGTCCACCAGACAGATTTCTGTATGTATTCGGCCGGATCAAGGGGTACGGCTACCAGGGCATGGTCTTGAACCCTTGCGTAGGGCTGTTGGCGAGCACGGCTAACCCCTGGCAGGCCAAAGGCAGAGTCCTCTCCCGCGGCAGCCACAATAGTGACTTGTGCGTTTGCATAGACGGCATTCATCTCCAGAAGCTGTCTTTTGCGGATCTTCTCGTCTTCGTTGGTAATACAATGCCGGTCGACCCAAAGATACCTGTATCCTAGCCCTAGAGTAACCTGAATTGCGTCTTCGACGACACGCTCGGCCCGTTCGACACGGACATGGTCAACAGTGGTTGGTTTGCGAGCCGAAGGACCCCAGACATAGCTGAGGGCGACAAATTCATCCATAGCTAACTGTCCATCGATGATGTCCCTCGTTGTACAGTCAATAAGTCGAAACGAGGTTATTGGCCGGCGGGTACTGGGGTTACAACGCCTCCCATGATGTGCCTCGCAGCAGGCGATCCAGCCACGAGCTCGACCAAAGTCGACTTGCTTTGCTTGCAGTCGATGAACTGTGAGGGAACGAAGGCGGTGGCGGTCGTTGGAACCAATACGGCTGATGAAGTCGTAGGGCATATCGTCTGAGCTGACAGGGGCGTTTCTCCTTAAGCTTCTAACCGCGCGGTCCCTGCCGAATCCAAAAGCATGATAAACCTTTTCCTCTACACCGAGAATCACTGTGTCAACCCAGTCGGACATGAAGTAGTTCTCGGCTGCGTCTCTGTGTCTCGACAGGCACATGGTGGTGCTAGAGTAGGCGCACAGGTCACCCTCCTTGCCAACCCCCGGGGGGCAAACCACAGCTATCAGCTTGCACATGGCACATGGCCTAGATTCCCAGCTCTTGTCGACCTTACCCAGATCTGCTATTACGCGGAACCCGTCGGGCGGGCCGCGCGAGAAGGCCCGGTCGAGATTAAGGGCCTTGCATTGGGGGCAAAGTTCCTCCTCCTTGCACTCGTCACCGCTGATAACTTGGTTCTGAGTCCTTAGTTCGATCTGGGTCTCGATTGACGACCCTACCGCTCGGAAAGTGGTTGGATACTCACCGTCGTTCGTACCACTCCAATGGCTATTGTCGCTGTCTCCGTCGCCGTCTGCGGGAGCATTGTCAAACCAATGCGAATTCAACCAACGTCTCCTCTGGGTCCTCCTCATCCGCTGATAATATTCGCTAAGGACATCTGTCGGTGGATCTTCTCCAGCCATGGATGACTGCGAATCTCGGTCGCTCCCTTGTTGAGCCTGGCCTCCCCCCTCATAATGATTGTCATCCTCCTCATTGCCGAGAGAATCATGATATTCATTCAGCCCTTTTTCTGTGGCGCCGGCCGCCCGTAGCTGGCCCACAATCACCTCATGTCCCTCCTTAAGGGCCAGTGCAAGCGGCGTGCGGCCCTTCCGGTCCTTATGGTTGATGTCGATCCTCCCAGCCCCCTCTGTCAGTAACAACTCAACCAGGTGACTCCCTTTACTGCCTTGAACGGCCCAGAATAACGGCGCCCAGCCTCTCTCGTCCTTAGCGTTAAGATCCACGCCTTCGGTACTTAGAATCCGCCGGACGACGGACGATGCGTCCATGGCCTTTGACTGAATTGCCCATGATAGGGGAGTGCGCCCCGCCCCGTCCCTCGCGTCCGGGATGACTCCTTTGAATGATAGTAACGTCTCCACAATGTCAAGTCGCCCTCGTTGGGCGGCAAGGGATAGGGGCGTACGCCCTTTAAGGTCTCTGCAGTTGACGTTGACAACGCTTGCATCTAGCAGCAATGAAACAAAATGCTGTGACCCCCGTTCAGAAGCATAGTGCAGGGGTGTTCTCCCTCTCACATCTTGAGTATCGAGATCCGGGTCACCCTTTTCCAATAGAAACAAAGCAACTTCCTCCCCCCGTGATGTGCTTGCAGCATGGTGTAATGGGGTCTGACCGTGGCCACATCTGACGTTTATACCTACGCCTCCCACATCTAGCAACAACTCGAGCACCTTTACCTTGTTGCTCTCAGCCGCAACGCACAAGGCATTGTGGCCATCTTCATTTCTTTCTTGGGCATCTGCCCAACCATTGGAAATGAACTCTCTCACAAGCTCTACCATTCCCTCACTCGTAGCGCGAAAAAGCAGTGTCTCGCCCTCATAAGGCCAGCCCAGATTTGGATCGGCCCCTTTTTCAAGCAAGAGTGTCGCTTTATCTTGCTCACCCTCGAACACGGTCATAAACAATGCTGTTCGCCCTTTATTATCCATAGCATCGATGTCGACTCCCTCATAGCCCAAGATCATTCTGAAGGAAGACAAATCATGGTCGCCACTACGGGCAGCATGCATCAGCGGTGTTTCACCTGAATCATCACGAGAGTTGATATCGATGCGGCCCGAATTCAGCAGACACTTGACCACGCCGCAGTGGTCTCGGACGCACTCGGAGCGGGAATACGGATCAGAGGGACCCCATGGTGGATTGGCCGCCAGTGTTAAAGGGGTACGGCCTGCGCCGTTTCTCGAATCTGCGTCGACACCATCCATGGCGAGAAGAAGCTCCGTTATGGGTAGGTAGCCTCGGCTGGCTGCCAAGCTGAGCAGTGTGAGGCCGTCCTTGATCTTGGCTTCCATGTCCACTCCCTTTGCGAGCAGCATCCGCAGAACCCCAAACCGGCCGAGAGATACCGCCAACGACGCCGGCGTATCTCCATCGATATTGGCGAGATCCGGAATCAAGTTGGCTTGGGAGAGCAGGAGCCTTGCGATGCCATCGTATGATCCATAGAGCCCGTCAACAGCATGGTGCAACGGCGTATTTCCAGTGTCGGACCGAGCGTTGACGTCCATACCGTTGCTCAAGAGTAGACCAACAATCTCCTCATGGCCGTGCCATACAGCCATATGCAGTAGCATTTCACCATCCTCGCCCGCCCTGGCGGCCGCTGCAATATTGGGGTTCGATAGTAACACTTCCACAGCACTGGGATGCCCACCATGCACAGCCAGCCCCAGCGGGGTGTAAGGTTTGTACTTGCCATCGTTTGAGTTCTCGATCTTAGCTCGCGGCTGGATGCTCTGCTGGGCCAGAAGCAGGGAGATGACTTCGACCTGACCACTCATGGCCGCCAGTGACAAAGGTGTGTGTCCTTGATTGTGATTCGTAGTCAATGTTACATTCACATCTACGCCGTATTTAGTGAGAAGAGCCACTGTCGCAGTGTGACCTCCTTTAGCCGCGTGCCATAGGGGTGTCGCCTGTTGAAAGTCCTGAAAGTTGGGATCGGCATCGTGATTCAAGAGCAGCTTCACGATGGCGGTATGATTCTGTCTAGCAGCCAGAGATAGTGGTGTTCGACCCCGACTGTCCCTGATGTCGACATCTATGCCCGTGAATTTGAGAATGGTCTCGACGGTTTCCTCGTGTCCCTGCTTCGCTGCCCAGGAGAGTGCTGTAAACCCCCATCCATCCTGTTCGTTGACCATGGCTGCTTCCCTTGAACCAAGTGTGCGGACGAGGTTGACGATCCCAAAGTATGCTGCGATGTGAAGACCAGTCAAGCCCTCAGGATAACCACCAACATAGTCCCCATCCATCGGCCACCGCCCAACTTTGAACATAACATCACAAGAGGTTTGTATGAGTGAACTGGAACCCAGAAAATCATACTCCGTCATTGCCGTATCCAGGCACTTGTCAAAGGCTTTTCGTGCGTGGAATCCCCAGTGCAGCGCGGAATAGAAGTATAGTGGAAAGGCTCGCAGCCGTGATTCTAGATCAGGGCCACTAGAAAAGGATCGTAGAGATAGATACGCCATGCAGGCGGCCGCTATTTGCTTTTCCGCTTCCGGGAGCCATCTCTCGTACGTCTGCTGGAGGTATTCATGGGCGGTGCGGTGAACGAGCTGCGTTTCCATGCGGTCCAATGGCACCATGGCAGTCTCTTTGTTGTCAAGATTTTCGTGCTCGCCTCGCTCCTCGCTGCCAACAGTGACCAGCATCCCTGAGCATGCATCGATGGTGGCCTGGAAGGATGGCATGGTGTCCCAGTTCAGCTCCGGCTCGCCCGCATTTACCATGAGGGCATGGCATAACTCGGCAAAAGTCCATGGACACCTTGCACATAACATGTACGCCAGTGTTCTCTTGGCAAGAACAACCTGGTCGGCGGCTTGGCTTTCGATTCGGAGCATCGCAGCTTCGTACAGAGCATCGTAATGAGCCGAGGCCGAATCTCTCTGCACCGCTGTAAGACCTGTTTGAACATCTTGGGCCGACGACATGGCAGCTAGGGACTTGAGTTGTAGAGCTGCGGCGAGGAAGCTGGAAGTCAGGTGATGTTAGCTAGATGGGGTTACATGGAGCAGGGCATATAGACATAGTACACAACTCACCTCCCGGGAGCGGCCTTGATGATGGTATCCTTGATCTCCTCCTTGAGGTCAGGGTTTTCCTTGACAAAAGCTGGCAGCTCGCCCATACTTCGATCCAGATAGGATCGCACATCTCCTTGTTTAGCGTGGATACTTAACGAGGGCTTGCTGGCAAACATGTGCTCGACATCGGAATCGGAGTCGGCTGTGGCAAAAAGGTGAACCTCGCTAAAGGTCTGTAGCCTGAATATCTCCTTCAGCAATCCATTTCTGTCCTCGGCTGCACATTCATCCAGCGCGTCTACAACGAAGAACACACGATCGTATTTCGAAACGACCTCCTCTAAAGATTCCATGATCTGGTCGAGCGACGGCAAACTCATCGTTGGTGCGAACCTGTCTTGTGTGTGGTGTGGAAGCCGGGTTGGGAATCGGCGACGAGGTCTGTTTGGCAGCAGCTGTTCCAAAAGGGCAAGTAGAAGATTTGTGATAGACTGTTGCTCCTGACGATTGTAGACGCAGTACAGGTATGCAATGCCTACATTTGAATCAGATCCCTTCGGGAAACGACGATCGAGGTCCTCGATTACCACAGATGCGAGGATCGTCTTTCCTGCACCTGCTGGGCCTAGACAGAAGAGCGTGCGGAAGTCTTGGGTCTGTCCTTCAGGGTTCAAATCGAAGTTTGCGTGGATCCATTTCTGGTATATATCAGAGTCTAAAAACCACTGAAGGGTTCCAGGATGGCGTCTCCGGGCGAACTCGGCTTGTTGACTGTCGTAGTCGACAGGGATGAGCCACTCCACGAGCTCCTTGTGGACTCTGTGTTCATCCTTTTCCCACGGGTCAGAGGAGAATGGATCAATCTCCTCCATTCTGAGGATATTGATGTGATTGAATCGTCTAGTGGGAACGAGACACGAGGAGAATTTGAACAAACAATATTGACTGCCCTATTCGTGCTGTAGGAAATTTTGGTTGTCTTCGGGATAAGTACTGGTATCGACAGTTTTCTCGCCGGTGATACAGCCTCGTAACGGTTATTGGACTTCAATATCTTGGGGGTAGCAGCCGCATCTAGACCTCGTAGAAAAACATGTGTTTTGCGAAAGGTCGAGTTGAGGTGAAATGGTGAAATCCCGCCCCCTCGCCTCTTGGCGCCAATAATACTCAGCCACGTCGGGCGCAACAGGCAGAAGCTGACTCCCTTTTTCAGCCTCGTTAAGGCTTCCATTACTTATGGTATATCTAGAGAGTGAGTAGAACTGGCATCGACTTCACAAGTAATGACCCAAGGCTCGCTTTAGATGGCCAGATCGAGTAGCGTTTTGAGGACGGTTGACGGCGTCCCGGAATGCCGTAGTCCACAATAGGAAGTTTAACACGACTCGCCTCCAACTCCACGCCTCAATCCCAAGATAATGGGTGCCACGGCGAGAGCTCCGGATTGCATTGCCCAAAGTGGTAGAGCTCTTGGATATAACTGGTCGGAATATTAAACTTATAATTAACGACGCCCTGCCATCTTTTTACCCGCCTTTCTTCTCATACGCGGCATCTTCAGGGTCTTTTCGACCTCTTATCAAAGGCCATCAATACCCCACCAACCAAGATCAGGGCGACGTTGGGCGGGAGACTCAAGATCACGCCAAACAAATCTCTTTTTCTTTTCTTTGCTTCTTCTTTGTTTTCTCGAAAAGGCCGTTGTCATAGTACCTGCAAGAAAGGGTCAACACGCCCAGCTCGCACCCAAACAATCATAACTCGATCTTTCCCAATAGTTTAGGACATACACGACGACGTCTGACCTTGAGTCTCCCGACTACAAACTTGAATACAACATATATCCTACAGAAACTTATCACTTAAGGTCTAAGACGGCATAGGTGCACCCTCGAGCACGCTACAGTTTGAGCAGCGGGGGAAAAATATGATTCCGCCAAGTCATGGAGAGCGACATTGGCAAGCGTCACAACGCGGTAACAGTAGAACATCAGCAGACCCTCAACAACACACAGCATGGCTTTCTTTTGTCGGGGCCACCTAACATCACGAATGGAAACCCAAGGTCTGACCAGCTAGGAACGTGTCATGATTCATCTTATGCGCCCAAGCACATTACCAGAATCGCATCTCGACTGGGAACATGTTTGCGTGCCATACTGCAAATAATCTTTCCATGGAGTGGACTATGGTCGTCTTTTACATCGGCGTTTTAACAAACAAACTCAAATCAACCGGTTAACATCCGAGATCGAAGGACCGAGATCGGGCTGCTCGGGAGCAAGCTGAGCATGCGAAAAACCATCGAGATCACGTTAATGCCTAAAGATTATCTTCCACCTGAGGAGACATTTGACCTACAGTCATTTTCGGCCAAGATAAGGTGCCGTGAGAACCTATCTAGGCTGTCGTCTAAGCTCGGCCTCAAGGATGCACACTCAGGTTTTGCGACTCAATGTTACAACAGGGCATTTTCGTCACCGGTATTGACTGGGATACGAGCCACCTAGATAACGAAAGTACGCTTTCCATGCCCCGAGTATGCCACGATGCGAGCTATCGGCCAACAACCAAGACTTCTCGACACCGACTCGGTTCTTCGGCACACACTCGAATCGCCTCAAGATACAGACAGTCGATATCTCAGAAGGTTTCTTTTCACATTCGAAGATAACACATCTCCCCTTTAATAACTTATCTTGAAAGGATAAGAGTTTACGGGAAAAGCTTTACCGCTTCCGAATATTGGCTCCCGCAGATCTGGCTGTAATTTCCAGATTGGATATTTATTCAAGATTAACGAGAAAAGCAAGCCTTTAGCTCTCTGCTCAGCCCGTTCCAACGAAATGCCGTCCTAGTCAGAAGCCAATCGCACGAATCATACACCCCTCGCCTCGTGTCAGCTGGCGTCAGGAGCGAGAGTGGGAGACTAACTCGAACGAGTAATTTTAGACTGAAATTTCTCCTTCGACCAAAATGGCGGGTCCGAGACGCGGGGGTGTTTTGACTTTTTCGACTTACACGGGTCCAGTCTGGAACACGATCGCCACTCGTTGCGGGCGCTGGACATGTTGAAATCCGGGGTAATGCGATGTTATTACGTGAAGGATTCTAACGGGGAGGCTTGGTTTTGATCGGATCGCGGCTTGTGTTTGGTGGATGAAGGTGAGCTAGTCATGTTGCAGCCTCTTACCCCAGGTTTTGTCAGCCCCCCGTGCAGCATCAGATACCGCCCCTTCACGTCATGCTAGGCATCTCGGTCGGCTGTTTGATTCCGTTGTTTAGGGGCGTTCTGGTATTGTGTAGCCTCCGAGGTATGTCACTCCGTGAGGGGATCTGAGATTGTCTGCTGGCAACATATGTAAATCCAGCACCGCGCCGCAACCTTGAACTCTATTTCTACCTCCATCTCGGGATATAAAAACTCCAATGCTCTCTCCACCAAGACATCTCTATTGCCAAGTATAGACCAACAAAACAGTCCGATCTCCACCGCGGCCAGGTGTCCACCATGTCCGGTCCTTCACATAGCCACTCGGCCGAGGGTCACCTCAGACCCCGGCTATCCAAATTGACCATGGTGGCCATGACATTTGCCATCCTAAAGTAGGTTGAATGTAAGAGAATTCAATTAGAGGATGCTAATGTAGATGGTTCAGTACCTGGATCTGTCTCGGCGGTTCAATAGGTATCGTGATGCCATCGGGTGGCTCTGTCGCCTTCCTATATGGGTTCATCTTCTGCGTCATCTGCAACTTTGCCATGGCTTCAAGTTTGGGAGAGCTTGCTGCTCTATGGCCCACGGCAGGTGGCCAATATCATTTTGTCTATATGTTGTGTCCAGAAAAGTGGCGCAAGCTTCTGGTAGGCCGCCATAAACCTGTTGTCCGGACACAAAAGCTGACGGCAATCATCAGAGTTTCTGGGCCGGCTGGATCAATATCGCCGGTTGGCTCACTTTGGTGACAACGGAAGGATACTTTGCCGGTAACTCGAGTCTTTCCAGTGTTTGAGCGAACCAACTAACTTGTGCGCAGCGCAGTTCATCTCAGCAGCCAGCGTTGTTGCCTCGAACGGACGATACGTTGCCGAAGCATGGAAGACATACCTCATCTTCATGGCCATTTTGACCTTCTCTACCGTCTCGATGATTACATGCAACAAGATCCTCGGTGCATGGAACAATATGGCCCTCTACTGGTCCATCTTGAGTGTCATTATTCTCAGCATCGTTCTTCTCACGACCTCAGACAAGACCAATGCGGAATTCGTGTTCACGACCTTTGAGAATGAAACGGGTTGGACGGATGGAGTAGCCTGGATTTTGGGTCTTCTCCAATCTGCCTTGTCTTTGATCGGGTTCGATGCCGTGCTCCACATGACGGAAGAGATGCCGGACCCATCTCACGACGCGCCTTTGGCGATGGTGTACGCCGTCGGTGTTGGAGGTACCACGTAAGTCAGGCTGTCAATTGAACCCAGGCGCGAGTTAACGTTTTGCAGCGGAACTATCTTTATCCTCGTTCTCCTCTTCTGCCTCACCGACCTCCAAGCGATCGTAACGACGTCGACCGGAATGCCCATCATCGAACTCATCCTACAAGCAACCGGAAGTCGGGCGGGAACCTGTTTCATCAGCTTGATGCTTGCGATATGTTTCATCCATGGAACGAACGGATCCGTCACGAGCGCGAGTCGATTGCTATATGCAATGGCCCGAGACAAGGGCATCGTTTTCCACGACTATTTCAGCCACATTAGTCCAAGGCTTGAAGTACCGGTTCGAACAATTATGCTCTCTTTCGTCTTCAATGCATTCTTCGGGCTATTATATCTAGGTCCGACAGTGGCTTTTAACGCGTTTATCGCTTCATGCACCATCTTTCTGAACGCGTCTTACGCGTTTCCACTTCTGGTGATCATCATTCGGGGAAGAAAGGTCCTGACAAAATTCCAAACATCAGAGACGCCATGGAGACTTGGTGAGCGTCGCGGACTAATCCTCAACTGGATCTCTGTCTTGTATGTTGGAATAACGTCGGTGGTACGTGTGACATGCATCGCATTGTTTCTTGACTCTTACTGACATGGCGGTTCCAGTTCTTCTGCTTCCCTCCTGCACTTCCCGTCACTGCAAGCTCGATGAGTATGTCGTCCATCCCGATAACAATTCTGCAAATGCTAATTCGCTGGATCTAGATTACGTCTCGGTCGTGATCGGAATCTTTGTCGTGCTTCTTACCCTATACTGGCTGATTTATGGGAAAACTTTTGAAGGCCCGGTAAGTAACCCGTTATCTCATTAGAATCAGAAAATACTAATGAATGATCTTTTCATAGAAGCTGGATGTTATCATGGGAGAAAGGCCGGATTTCTTCAAGGCGTCGGATGAGGTTGGCGGTGGGGAGGAGAAAAAGATTGAGAGTGGGACGACATGAGGGCACACTGTTTCTTCTAATGGAACTAAGCATGTTCGCGCTGATACAATGAGATGAATATTGATCAGTTATTTATTAAATCACCAATGGCCTTGGCGATACCCAAATAATGACCCATTCTAGCATCTCCGCAATGACAAGTCAAGAACATGTTCCACGTGAACCTCAAGAAGCGGAGAAGCAACATCGTTGAATGACCATACGCCGACATTTCATTGGCGCCATTCTCCCGGAATCGGTATCAGTTTATCAGGACGTCATGCTGATTTGTTAATCTCGACCGGAGTCCCAAGTCCGTTATCCGGGGTCCATTGTAGCCGGGGTTTCCGCGCCACTAAACCGGTATCGTATTCTTGCGGGGAAAGGGATCCTCGCTTTTGTTCCTCCTTCTTCTGGAGACTCCGCCATTCTCTCCTCTCGGACCTCGTACGTTGTCTTCTCTATCTTGCTCATTTGTGCTCGTCTTTGCGACATGGCCACTCCCGTCTCGGAGAAGACCCCGGCTGCCAAGCGGAACCTCCCCTTGCGATCCCGGTCGGGCTGTCTGACTTGTAGGACCAAACACGTAAGATAACGCCCTTGCAGACACAGCTCCAGTGGAGTTTATCGCTGACGTACGTACCAGCTCAAATGCGACGAGACAAAACCCAACTGTCAGCTTTGCATCTCTCGTGGTATTAAATGCGGTGGGTACAACCGTGGCCTCAAGTGGTCTACCAAGCACGAGAAGCACACCGAGCTGGCGGATCATGAAGTCCAGCTGTCGCCAAAGCCACAGATTGGCGCTGCTGCTCCTAAGAGACGTCGCGGTCGACCTAGACGGAAGCCACTGCCTGGAGAGACGTCATCTGTGGCTTCAGGCTCTGCCGTCGCTTCAAATCCCGGCGACACGAATTGGGGTTTGTTTTCCGAGTTTGCTTTTGAGAAGACGAACCCGCCTGTGGAGGAGAACGACGATGCCCAGCTGCTTGATCCACCGACAAATGTTCTTTGCGACGACTTCTCTCCCCCATTCGATCTTGATGTCCCTATCGGTGCCATCGACAACCTGCAATGGACTCCAGACACGTTGGACATGACGGCGAGCGTAGATGGCTATTCTGATGGTGGCACCGAGCTCTCTCTATTCCCTATGCAGCAAAGCTACAGCCCAGTCTTTATACCGCCTGCAGTATCCGACGTCCCATCATCACTGGTCGAGTTTTGGTTCAAAGATGTCTGCTCTCTCTGGTCGCAGTATGATTCTCCGACAAACTCCAACCGGACATTGGCTACCGCGCTCTGGTCATCTTCCGAAGCCGTCTCTACTAGCCTCCAAAGCATGTCATCAGCATACCTCTCTTCAAAGCTACCCCACATGAAGAAGACATCAATATTGATGATGAGCACGGCCACCAAAGCTATCGAGAACGAGCTCCAGGTTGTCAAGTCGTCCCCGCGCCTTGATGTCGTCCCTTTGGGTTTGATCTATGGACTTTTCTGTATAGGGACTAGCATTTGCTGGCTAAACGCCACACAACTCGGGATACCTTTTCTGAAGGAGGCCAAGGCTCTCTTATATCGGATAAACCGACAAAAACGAAGCCTAACAGAAGATGAGCGGCGGTTACTACGAATTTTCAACAAGAGCTGGACATACTGCGAATTGCTCCTGTCAGTCGTTTCTGATACGAACCCCTACAACATGTATGAGCTGGACGAGGTTGATGATGTCGGCGGCGATGAGTATCCTACTGCCGAGCCGGCTCCCCCGATTGTGGACGACATACCGCATCCTTGGACAGGCGTCTCGAATACTGTCTCGAGGTTGTTTACGAAAACGATGAGGCTTTGCCGCAACTATCGCTATCACCTCACGCATCCAGGTCTAATGGCTATGCGTGATCATACGACTGCGTTGAAACTGATCGAAGAGGCGAAATCGCTGGAGGAGAGACTGCTAGGACTGGACTTTGAATCTGCACCGGCGAACAGCGAGACTGGAGATCAAAAGACTCCATGCCGGCATCTTATTGATGTTGCTGAGGCATATCGACTGGCGGGTTTGATACACATCTATCAGACATTCCCGGATCTGGTTCTGCTGAGGCTTCCTAGCCACGTTTCGGTCTTGGACAATGCTTTGATTCCTTGGGAAGAATGCATCACGCCACTGAGCCTTCGCCTTGTCAAGTTGATCCAACAGCTTCCTCCTGACTCCGGCAGCAAAATGACACAGCCTCTCCTCTGCATCACGGCAGCCACAGGCCTCAGATTCGAGTCTTCAGACTCAGGTTCCGAAAACACAGGATCTCCTCCACAACAGCCTGCCCCGACCCCATCACCATTCAACCTTGGCGCAGTTGAGGACTGCAGCATGTCGGAATACATCGGCCGTCTGATCCAATCAGACGAGGAGATTGAGCAGGTTACGACGATCACCGAATCACGCCTCAAGATTGTTGATGCAAGATGTTTTCTCCTCAACAGGCTGGATATCCTCGAGACTGTCCTTCCGCCCAGGCCAATTATCGTGGCCAAGAGTCTTGTGCAGGCTATTTGGGATGAGTATGACAAAGAGCTACCGGGATTTGCGTCGACACATTGGATTGATGTCATGGAGAGGAAGAATTTGCGGTCGTTGTTCGGATAGGCCCGTGCGGTATGGAACAAGACCCAGACTGAGAATATCAAATGAAAACCAATTATTCGCAAGTGAAGGAGCCACTATCACATTGAGTCATCTGTGCATAAACAAAAATTAACCCAAATATTGATATTGCCTCTGGCATCTGCCGAGAACGCAAGCCCGTGGCTGAGAGAAAGCATGGTCTAGAATCACGCCCAAGCACCCTTGGCATCAACCCTTCTGCCAAAACCAGACATCCACTTCTTGACAACCAATGATAACACCAATTGTCACAGCGAGGAGATGCGGAATGGCCGTGGCTTGAACTGGGCTGAATCTGGGCCAAACGGCTTCACTTGTCCAAAAGTCGGGTTCCGAACCAGGAATAGTCAGCTGAAGCATCTCCGGGTTCCAGGTCAAGCCACCGGTTGTTAAAAGCTTAGAGATGCTCCCTCTCGCCCTGGAATCTGCATACATTTTCTGCTTCCCATTTCATTCAGGAAACCCGAGCGAGTATGAGGCCTACGGATACAATCTTGATTCTAGCCCTATCATGGGCGGTCCAGGTTATTGCGAGTCATAACTCCTCATCGACACCAAACGAAGATGAAGAACGGCGTCGTATTCGCTCTAAAACGGAGGCTCGTTTAAATGTTCGACAGAGATTTCCCAACGTTGAAGAAGAAGAGACAGAAACAACGGAACAAGAGGAGGAAACTGGAGGATTTGGATATGAGTACGAAACTTACTACGATGAAGTGACCGAGAGAGACACATACCGGGACGTATGTACTGGTTATATCGAAGGTAAGAGAGGCCCATTACGATTAGCTCGACTCGTTTTGCTAATGCATTCTAGGGGGAGGTAATATCATGCATACTACAACTTGCCCCGAATCTTCCACCTGCTGTTTTGGCGGTGGCTTCGTAACCTGCAGAGATAGCGAAGTAGAATGCATGTACTTCCCAGACGAGACAGCGCCTTCTAGTAGTGGTGAGTCCTTCATGTATCTGTCCATAACGGGCTAGAATATAACTAACCGGTCAATCAGAGGAGACAGAGGGATCGAAGTCGAATGCGCTCTCAACTGGGGGTATCATTGGAATAGCAGTGTCGGCGGGGTGTTCGGTCCTTGGGTTGATCTTTACGGTTGCATTCAAGATCTGGAAGCACCGGCGCAAGGCAAAGGAAGATATACAAAACGGCCAGGGGTACAACTGATAGAAAGAGAACAGGATAAGACTTGATGAAAGATGTAGAATCCTTTGCTGAGGACCAAATTTTGCGCCGTTGCCATCCCTGTGCTCGCCGTTTGTGATGATAGGCCTTCCTTCACCTCGATGTTCTGGCTCAGTTATCCCACCTCGGGCCGGGCTTTAATTACAACAAAGAATACATTTTACTCCTCCACATCCTTCCCTTATACCTACACACACAAATTTTCACTCTCCCTTAAACTAAAGTCACATCTATCCTACAGGTATCTTCTGCCTCAACGGCTTCGCCTTCCATGATGCCATAGACATAACACTCACTAATGAACCGAAACTTGCCATTCCCCGCTGATCGCAGAGTCGACGGCAACGCACAAGTCTCAAACACATAAACCACATCTCCTTTCTTGACATGTCCGGGGAACAGCCCCAAATATCCTTCACTAGTGATGCCCAACCGACGGTTCTTCAGTGCCCGCCTCAAACCTGTACGAAACTCTTGAAACGTCTGGCCTAGAGTGCGTGTCCTGAGACTTGAAAGTTCCAAGCGGTCACCGTCGAGCAAGCAATGATGAGGAGCGCCCCGTAGTGTTTCGTTGCCGGATCCTGCCTTTATCTCCAAAATACGAGTCTCATAGTCCCCTTGAATTGGTTTGTACAGTGCTTTGTCGCTTGATACTACTTGATTAAGCGTGGCCATGGGAGGTTGCTGTCGGTTCTTTGAGTCCTGTGACATGATGGCGTCCCATACATCAGGTGGAATTCCCACTGCCTCAGCAGTGACCTTTTCGGCTCTGACAAAGAATGAACCATCGTAGTTGTAGTGTTTAATGGATCCTATCGCGGTATCAAAAGATTGATTCTTTCCTCATCTGAGTCGGACATTTTCAAGTTGCAGGCTGAAGTTATTGGCAAAGCTCCGATGTGAGAGCCAGAGACATGAGCCTTCACTCAAACCTGGACTGAAGAAGCATAGAAATGCGCCGACCGTAATCACGAGTTACGTGTCCTTAGTACTTATTGATTGGTGTGGCAGACCTGCAGCCTGTTGGTGGAATGGTGGGCCAACAACTCAGTGGCTTCGAGGCTGTGTACTTGAGCAGGTTCGCGGTTACTGCGAACACAGAGGGCATGGATCAAGGAAACAAAGTGAACATAAATTTAACTATAGTATATATCTAATACACCTCTCTTTCTTAATACATCAGTGGTCTTCAAACCTGCCGCTACGTTGTACTCAAAATCACGAGCCCGCGCTTCATGTACCCCATGGACCAACAAGCCATCTCCGCTGATTGAGCACACCCTGCTTATCTGCCAGTTGTCGGGCACACATTTGAGGCCTGACTGACTGGCAAGGCGTTTTCAACCCCTTGTTTTTGAGGAGGGGGGAACTTCGCCACCACCCCAATTTCACCTCAACCACCTCAAATCCACCCCATAATCTCCTCCATGTTCTATTTAACAGCCTTCTCCCAAACGTTGACCTGTATCTTCAAGTTCGGTCTTGTATGCTGGTTATCCTGGCTTCAGCTATACTAAAGAACTCATTTCCAACACATCATAGTATCATATCCCAATTCTGACACAGATATCTTCAAGTTCATTTATCAGGGCCTCCGAATAGAGCGCCCTGCTCCTTCCCTATCCCCTCTTGCCTCAACTCTCATCACTGCCGCTGAAGCAATGGAGGTTGGTCAGTAACACTAGTCCCTTTCCATATCAAATGACTCTTATTAAACTCATGTTTTGCGGAACAGCAATTGTGGCTGTGGCCTTGCTTCAGTCATCCCGCCTGTGGATACAGCGACAGATTGACCGCGGCAATCCCAACTTTCCTATCTTGATCCCGCGCCGCTCTAGATCGTGTTGGGCTGGGTCCTCCTCGAATGAGCAGAGACGACATAATTGTGGTAGTGGAGCGAAGCCCGTCACCGTAGAATGTGGCATCTATACTCGGGCCAGGGAGGACGTTGGAAGAGTGGCCGATGCACTCTTTGAAAGCCCTTTTGGGCTTGGGGATGAGTGTCAGGATTTGCATTTGCCCCAGCACGAAAACCCTCTACAAAAACAGGTACTCCACAATCAAAGTAAGTCCAATCCGTTCAGTTCCATGAGATAAACATTTTAGACGCAATAATACGTTTTCAACAGATGCCGAAAACGAAATATTCGTATGGCTCACAAGAATCGAGGCGCTCTTAGAGAGAATATACGAACGCTTGCGGTTCCTTTCCTGTCGACTGGCCGTCTACATCATAGCATGTTTCTGGTCATACTCCGAGTTTTCGGGACGAATAAGGCCTCCATGTACAACAATGCCGTGGACAATCTGGCCAGCGTTGGTTGTTCTCTGGGGTGTCTGCTGGATGTTCTATCCCTCTCCCGGCAAGACCCGTGGTGAGACGAGTCTGGACAGTCAGACACATCTTGAATACCAACTCCAACCTGAAGAACTCGACGGTAAGTACCTCAACTGTGATTAATGTGCATTCTGGCTCATCATGACTCATTAGAAGAGTTGCTCTGGTTGGAGTTATCCGGAGTCCATTCAATTTCCCAGCCTTTTGGGGATTACTCGTTTTCGGAGGAATGGTGGAATCCTCATCAACCCAGCACAACTGATGATTCACAGATTATGCCTGTGAATCACGATGTGGAGGCTTGCCCACCAACTTCAACTTCAACAAGTCAGCCTGACCCGACAACCGCTTTCGACCCAGATCCGAGGGCCACGACTCCTCCGAACACAGGTTTGACTTCACAGCATGATTCGGTGCCTGTCATTCAAAGACAGACTCAAAGCCAATGGAGCGGGTCGGGAACGGAGACTGTTATCAACAACATTGTAGCGGCAGCATCTGAGTGCGTATAGTTGAACTTGGCGTGATACACAGTAACTGACTGAGCCGACCAGGCCCATTGCTACGAACCCACTCAAATGTCCGCTCTGCGACAAAGTCCTTTCAAGACACGATTCCCTCAAACGCCATCAGCAGACACAGCATAATCGGGAGGTGGAGGAGCATCTTTGTCCCCACAAACCGTGCAAGCGATCAAGACAAGGATCTGGCTTCTCTCGACCTGATGGACTCCGACGACACCTAAAAGCGTGCAAGGTACGCCGCAGAAGAGCTCTCACAGTGGTTCCTGAGGCTGTGGACAGCCAACCAGAGAGCGGGAACGAGACGAGAGAAGACAGTCAAGCGCGCAGTTCCAGCCATGACACTGGCGGCCCGGAACAGTCTGATGATGCGAGCAACCAACAGTCTTCCTCTGTCAGTTTGATTGTTGGTTTGAGAAGACGCCTTGCAGAGGCAGAGGCAGCCAGTGATAAAGCGAAACGCGACTACGAAGAAGCGCAGAAAAAGGTGGCAAGCTACAAGACGACGATCGAAATGTTGGAAAAGGAACACACATCATGAGACCACACTGACCAACATGGGCCGCTGGCGGCCAGATCGTGAGGGTAATCACAAGGGTCTTGAGTATCACAACACACTGATCAGAATTTTCATGGGTTTCTTTGAACAGGTACAGCACTTCTTGCCCCGATGGGGAAAGGATGAGAGACACCAGATTCAGATATAAATACATCTATGCGCTTGTTTCGTACTTACTCCTCTTCCTCAATTTTTCACCAAACACCCAGAAACACCAAGGAATAGGCGCCATTAAAAACGTACAGCTGGCCAAAATGGTGGTTGCCCAACCGGCGCCCAGTGACTGAAACATACGCAACGCGAACAGTGGAAACGCGAAGCCCAGCGTGTATCTACTGAGCATCATTGCACCATTCGCCGAAGCACCGTAGAGAGGACCGTAAGAGTCTAGCATGAAGAGGTTCACGCCCGCGTAAATAAGCAAAGAGCCGACCATCGACAGACCCTGGAAGAATATGGGGGCGAACCAGTGAATGCGATATTGCGCTGTCCAGCCCGCGATGAAAAGACTCGCTGGAAGGAGAATACTACCCAGCATGGCAGGTACCAGACGGTTCTTGGGATCGAGGGGCTCAGTATCATCGTGGGTTCTTTGCCATCGTGTGAGGCGTTTTTGGTAGAATGAAAAGTCGATCAGGACAAAAGGACCGCAGGCGACAAAAGCTCCGAGGGTAACGCCGAGATAGGAAAGGGATTCGCTAGTTTCGTCAAAATTGTAATAATGCCGAAAGATCCAGGGAACCGATGTGACAAAGGTCCACAGCAGTCCAAAGATGAAGCCGTTGTACAAACTGACGAGAGTCACGATAGGTTCTGTGAACAACATGTGTAGAGGCCTCAAAATGAGGACGGTAAAGAAGTGTCGAATTGTCCTTGTGACGGATGTCTGCTGAGAGGAAGTATCTCCGAGGCCCATTCTAATAGCTCGACGGCGGAGGACAACCTTTTTATAGGTTTCCTTGGTGAATAGGACTGGAATGTAGAGACCAACGGTGGCCATTATAGCCACCCACTGCGTCCATCGCCAGCCTTTGGATCGTATAATGAAGCCACCGATCAGAGGCGCAATCGTCGAGCCGAGAGATGGGATAGAGTAGTAGATACCAAGGCTGGCTCCGCGATATCGAGGCTCGGAATAGTCCAGAATCGTAGCCGAGACGTTGTTGATGTTTGGCGCAGCAAACACGCCGGCGAAGAAGCGGCACATAATCAAGCTGACCACGTTCTTGGAGAATCCCGACCCAACCATGAAGAGGAGAAAGATTGGAGTGGTGGCTACAAACACCGTCTTTCTGCCATATGTCTCTGAGAGAGGAGCACCGACGATTGGGCCACAAGCCATGCCAAGGTTGTACATTGACAATGGAAGAACCGCTACAAGGCGGTTCTGATCGAATTCTTGCTGGACGGCCTCTTGGGCAGGCGCGTAGATTGCACCGGCGAAGCAGCTGGCGAAGGCCAGTGATGTGATGCTTGCAATACTGAGGATGCGCACGATAGTTGGAAAATTTCGAGGGTTGTCCGGGTCATCAGGTCCAGTCCAATCGTAAGCAGCATTCATCCGCCTTATGATCTGGTGCGTGTCTGTCGGCGGCGGAGGAGCGATGTGTACGCCTCGCCTGGTCGATTCGACCATTTCTGGTTGGGTGATGGCCTCCATGATGAAGGCTAACCTCTGCAATTGGGTAACCGGATAGTTGGGAGAGAAAGAACTGAATATGTTAATTGCTTATAACAAAGAGCCGTTTTTGCGAAATACGCCTTGTCGTTTGCGCCCTTGTGCTCGGTCAATGGTACAACTCGCCGATCCTCAAGGTAATCCTTTTCCAACTCGGCAAAATTGAGACCCTTCCCGGGAAAGGTTTTTGATATGACGTCTACCTAAGAGAACCCCGATTGGCTACGACTTTTTGTCTTGGCTATTGACACAACCTTAATGGGTCTTGGCTATCAACTTCGTTCCTCACATTTCGGACTTAAGTCGCCCTAGTCGGTGACAAATGGACCGAGGCCGACTTGTAAATGTACCGAGCCACGAAATCATCCGAATTCCTGGGATTTATTCTCCGTCTACAGAACTGTGTTATTTCATCCAACGTTTGCTCCCTCTTCTCCATCCAAGGAAAACGGCCGCATTTCTCATACAGAGCGTCTTCAGCAAACAACAGCTCTGCAGATCCCATGCTTCTTTCAATCAAGTCTCTCCCACGCATCATAGTTGAAGTCAGGATAACCGAAAGACAAGATCCTCTCCCACGCTTGAACATGTCCTTTTCATACTCGGCAATAGCACGGCCTAATCCATCGATCTTATCTATCGGTTATCCCGACTTCAACTATGCTAAAGAACACGGTCTTTTCTATCGGTTGTCCCGACTTCAACTATGATAAAGAACACATTTCCAATACATCATAGCATCATATCCCGACGCTAACACAGTGTATCACTCAGCATAAGTCCAGATCGCCGGCGGGCCAGAGGCTTCGAGATGATGTGATGGTTGAGCTGCCCTTGACAGTCCCGGACTTGGTTCAACAGCCCTGCGCATTCCCTAGCATTAATGATAATCAACAAGAAGACGCCTTAGGGGATGTAGACATGCGTGCATTTCTACACTGGCTCCTGCAAAATATCCATATGCAATTGACGGCAGGCCTTGGTTTGGAGGAGGGGCTTGAAGAAGCAGATCCGGGACAGGAGAGTCGTGGGATGAAACGAAGCTTTGATAACACTTTTGACTAGTTCTCTTGGGATACCTATTACGCCAGCGGGACGATTCTGTAGTCTATTGGCCTTTTTGGCCCTGAGATATGCCTAGTTTCTGCCAAATCGTGACGCTGGGTCAAGAGTGCACAATGGCAAATATGTTCGCTTAGAGCTATGGTAACAGCCTTAATCTATATCTATTTACAGCAAACAGAAGACAAGAGTCATACTTCCACTCTAGAGATACACACCCAGCGAATGATTACTCAGTAGGGGCGGGTGGATCGGCCGAATAAAGCTGGGCAACGAAATCAACAGGGGTATAAGACTGCGGTCGACCCTCAGCGATAGAGTTGCCAAAATGCAAAAGCGTAGCAGGTGTAAAGGGATCCGGGGACGCCTTGGAATAGAACTGGCTCCAGGGGGTGCCCGCCTTTGGGCGACATCCAGGGGCGCACTCTCCCCGCTGCGCGTGGCACACCAAAGGCTGCCCAGCGACCGGCTGCTCACAGTAAACGGGTGTGAACCAGTTAATGGCAGGCAACTGGCAGGTGATAATTTGGGGCGGAAAATAGTCGTCTGTTCCGTAGCTGACGCAAACGTACTTGCCGTTGGTCTGACGCAAAAGGTTGGTGCAGGGTTCGACGGTGAAAGCCATGGGCTCGTAGCCATCGGCCGTCGTGTCGAGGACGATGGAAGAGCCGTGCTGACCGTTGCTTCTCATCACTTGGTTTCCCCCGCTGCCCTGGACGACTGCCTTGAAGGCCGGGTTGGGGTTAGGGGTGGCACAAGGGTCCACAGAGGTGGAGGAGGTGGAAGCAGCCTCGGATGTCGAGGACTCTGCAGACTCTGTCGTAGACTGAGTAGTAGATCCGGAAGTAGCAGACTCAGTCACCGAGCTAGAGGAAGCAGGCTCGGTAGAAGAAGCGGACTCGGTTGACGACACGGCGGTTGTGGACTCAGTCGAGAGGGTGGTAGAATCATAGCTAGAAACAGTAGTCGAGGCAGTTTCGGAGGTCGCAGATTCGGTTGAAGAAGGAGTCTCAGTAGTTGCGCTCGACTCGGTCGCCTTGGAAGTCTCGGTCTCGGTCTCAGTGGATGTCTCTGTGACCGTGGATGACAGTGACACCTCTGAAGAGGTCAGCGAGGTGGAAGCCGCGGACGACACAGTCACGCCCGAAGATGACGCTGCAAGATTTCAATTAGCAAGACAAGTCCAGGTCATGAAACATGTTCAACTCACCCGATTGCGGGATGCATGGCGATGCAAGCGACTCGGCCGAGAAGAGGCTCAAAGCCAAAGAAAGAAGGACACCAGAACGCATCGTTGAACGATTAACGAAAGAATAAGATGAACGATGGCTGAACTAGAAGTAAAATAGTCCGCCATGGTTTTTTATTAGTTTTTGATGGCTTGATACGATAAAAGGGGCCACGGCCGTTGGTCGAGCTCAATCAAACAGAATGGGTCTTCGGATTCAATAGTTGCTGCATTAGCATCCTCGGTTGGTTAGTTGTCATCAATAGCTCCCTTTAACCGCAGCTGAGGTGGATCAACACGAGAATAAAGATCTTGGCTAAGCAATAGTTTGATATCAACCCCAGTCGCTTCGGCCGGGACGGAAGAGACGGGCGGAAATAAAGGCCGAGAAGGACGGGCTTGGTCTTCTGGCTCAGTTACCGTATCGACTCGACACATCCGGACTGGACGGTGGGCCTAGGTACCCTTCTTTATGCTCGCTTATTGGCTATAGACACATAGACTGTTGTTAAAGACCTTAATAATGAGAAGATTATGGGATAGCCAATCGGGCATTGCAGAGGAGAGACTAGCAGGGATGCTTCGAGTCCGAATGTATTGAGTCGATACGGTATCCCATCGAGGGCCAGGCTTTAACTATAATAAAGAAGACATCTTCAACATATTATAGCATTATATCCCTGTGCTAACCCAGTAGCATTTCTGGCTAGGTATCATGAGAGGACCAGTCCTTCTAACGAACGGTATGTTCGTCAACATGGAGGAATCGAGATCCAGCAGAGGTATTTCGAGTCTCGCGGCAGGTGTTAGCATAGAATTAAACCTTTCTATCAGCTTTAATTCGGTTATATATATTATTCCTGTGCCACGAGTTCAAGCACTCCTATGTTCTTAAGCATGAAGAAATCCCAGCACAACTTGGTTGCCGACATGGCGCCATCAGTTTCATCATGGTCTCAACGATAGGGCCAAACAGGTGGTCGGCGTAATATTACGCCGCGATCGCCCATCACCAACATCGACCTAGCTGCGGCTGAGGCTGAAACACCCCTCTCAATAACATCAACTGCTGTTGTCTATTCCTCAATAATAGGCTACTCCTGGTTCAACTATAAATATGGACGATCCCAATTCGACTCTAGCCGACGACGCGGCAGTCGTCGACATTGCGTCGCAACAGGTAACGCAATGCAGGTACGTACGCTACGTGATACCCTCATTGCATCCATAGTAATCCTCGATGATGCCACAGCGACCGGTCCCAGGATAATGACGAGCTATATCAACCATGGACAGTAGTCGACGTGACTGAACCGCAAGATACTGCGAGCAACGACGAGAACAGTCTTGTCGAGATCTCGAGAGGTAGGTCGGTCCCGCGTCCAAGAGTATCCGCCTGTCGTTAACATTGAATAGCTTCAAGCCCTCTCCACGTTCAGTTCAGTGATCTTGAGGTCACTGATATCCCGCAGCCCCGGATCCCCTGGCCGTCGAGCCTACCGTGGTTCCAATTTCAAGATCGTTACTTCAACAGTAAGCCACCCTTGAAGATCTTGCTAGCAATCGGATAATTGACATATAACCCCGCAGATATCGCATTGCGAGATATGCTCTCCAAGGTGTTGAACCTTGAGCCTAATGCCACCAGCAACGAGACGATGTCGAAGATGAGACTGGCCATTATCTCACCGAATTACTCGCTCACAACAAAGGCCGGTTTCAACCAGGCAGTGTGTCAGGCCAATAGGATTATGCCAGAGCAGTTTGATGGACAGAATGCTGATCGAATCAAAGCACTGATCAGTGCCGATCCCCTCGAGGCAAAGATGCAGGAGTTTCAACTCTTCGCATACCAGCTCTCCAACAGTCTCATTGAAGATGAGGATGACGAGTTCATTGACGAGAATGGAAAGTACACCAAGATCATCGAGATATTCCGAGACATAGGTCTTCCACAGGCTGTGTGGAAAGACCTGTTCTCCAAGACCCGCGATCAGCCAACCGGCAGGGCATTCATCGAGGCACTCTTTGAAGCTGCCGTCAACACCCAGACACTTGACATCTGCGAGACACTCCTTGATACGGGGGCGGACCCAGACAAGATCATCGATACATGGGCGATGGGGTGTCTCTCGCGACCACTTCAGCTCAGCATGGATTGTCGCGTAGGAGACGTGGATCTCGCACGTCTTCTGATCCAGTTCGGGGCGGGCATTGATCTTGTGACGGAGGAAGACCCAGAACCGGCCTTGTTCAAGGCATGCAAAGAGTGCACAGTCGAAGCAGTGCAAGTATTGGTCGAAGCTGGGGCCGACATAATGCGGATGGATTGGAACGATAACTTGTTGACGCCCGACTCGGCTCTTACAAACGCAGTGGATGCGGACTGGAGGATGGCCCATATCCGAGATGAAGAGGATGAGGAAGAATTGGCGAGCTCTGGGAGAGATCGACACGGCCTAAAGACTCTCAGATACCTCCTGACCCTGTATGACCAAAGACGACATCATGACTTTATCCAAGACGCCTTTATCAGAGCTGCCTCTGAAGACCGAAGGGACATGATCATGGACCAAGTGGAGGCCGGCGCATGCATCAACGAGAGATCACCTGAAGGGCACACGGCTCTCATTGCCGCAGCATGGCGTAGCTACGAAGGCAGCAGCTCGCGGATGGTCAAAATGCTACTGGATCTTGGCGCTGAAGTCGACCTCGCCGTGCCAGAGTCAAACATGACCGCCTTACACATTGCTGCAGCCGAGGGCGACGAGAAGGTCGCAAAGGTTCTCATTGATTACGGAGCAGATATCAACGCCATTGCGGTCGATATAGAAGACGAAGACCAACGCCTTCTCGGTTCACAGTTTGAAGAATCTGGCGTTAGTGTGGACGTCTTATGCGAGATGTATGCCTGCCAGACGCCGCTTCAGTTTGCGTTGTTTAGGAACAAGGCCAAGGAGTCGCGTTATACTACGACAAAGCAAGGAGGTGCAGCCCTGGCTTTGATCCGTGCTGGGGCCACTCTCAAGAGTGGCGACGTTTCAAGGGCTTGCCGCTTCGACAACATTGATCTTCTGCGCGAGCTATTATCCCGCGGCGCCGATGTGAACGAGTCAGACTTGACTGGGCGGTCCGCGTTACAGGCTTGTCTCGAATTCGGGAACTTTAATCTAGTTGGCTGTCTACTCGAGGCAGGGGCAAGTCTACGCGGGTGTCAGTTGCATTCCGTCATGAAGAGCGGTCAGCGTGATATTGTTGAGATGCTCATCAAACATGGAGGCGTTGCGGTCGGTGGGAATGATGCCGACTGCTCAGTTCTTGAAGCTGCTGCTTCGAGCCGAAACTGGGGCCTGATGGTATGGTTGATGGAAACTCACCATGTTCCATACGATCAAGGTGCTCTATGCGCTGCTGTTTGCTCCGGAATTGGTAGTGACAGAGGTAACAGCGGCTATCTCAAGGCGCTCCTGAAAGGAAGACCTGACGACATGGTAGGAGGAGATATGGAGGCCACAGCCTTGGGATATGCCGCTTTCCACGGCCAGAGGTGGGTGGTTAAACGTCTCCTCAAGCTCAAGATCAGCGGGGATTGTGCCATCCCCGTTAAAACCGATGGGGACTGGCTTCATCTGACAAAAGGGCATCCTCGGATTATGTCTTTGGGATATGAGAAGCAGTTCTGGCATGATCCAGAGATGGCCCGGTGCTCCGTTCTCGTACCCGCCATCCACGGCGGTGACTGGAAAACTGCACAAGTACTGCTGGAAGCCGGCTTCAAGCCGGACAGATTATGTCTACTCGTGGCCATCCACAGACAGCCAGTTGGGGCCATCGTTGAGCTGACGAATAGGCTATCACGAATTGACAGGTTCGAGCGCGCCAGAAGCAACCTCGACACGCCCCTTCAGGCCGCTGTTAGATACCGAAGGCTCGACATTGCGAGATTTCTACTATTCCTCGGCGCTGACGCCAACGCTCCAGCGTCTGAGGGACCAGTTGCCGACAATGACTGGTCAGACCCAATCTTTCCACGTACAGCCCTTCAAGCCGCTATCGAGAATGCCGACGACAAAATCGTGGATCTACTCCTCAAAGTAGGCGCAGACCTTAACGCACCGCCTGGCGAGGACTCTGGTGCCACGGCGCTGCAGATTGCGGCTGGAAAGGGACACATGGATATGGTCAAGAGGTTGCTAGCTCTGGGAGCAGATGTCAATGCCGAAGGAGCGGTTTGGAAGGGCAGGACAGCGTTGGAAGCTGCTGCTGAAAGGGGGAGATTGGACATGGTGCAGTTTTTGTTAGAGGCTGGAGCAGAGGCTACCAGTTACGAGGGCCGCTGGAGGGGATATGGGGGAGCTATTGAGTTGGCTGAGGAGAGGGGACATGATGCGGTTGCACAGGTACTAAAACAGTGGAGGGAGAGCAATATGATGGATGAAAAGCAGAGTAGAGATGGTGGGTAGGGAGATGAGATCCGAGTCTTGATCAGTTGCGACTCTAGGGATATCAATGCGTGGAATGCTCCTCGGGATGTACTTTGGGTTGAGCGAACTTGACGAAGGCCACTGTTCATTGGATATAATGCTATGATTTATTGATAATATGTTTTTTTTATTATAGTTGAAGTCTGTCCCTTGGTGGTATAACTGAGCTAAAAGACTAATGGATTTGGCAACACGACGCCCGGCTTTAGTGACGCTATCATGGTGGCGAGGGTCTACTTTATGTGTCGTTGGGATGCGAAATCAGCCTCTTAGCACAACCTTTCAGCGATGATAGCGATCAAATACACTTTTCAGATAGCAGAACAAGATAAATGAAGAGACTTGAAAGAATTTAGAACCACGAGATGAGATTGGCGGTCAAGAATAAGCTGTAGTCTAGACTACCCATGCCCTACGCGCATCCATTCCCACCATAATCCATAAATAACCCGATTGACAGTTAAGCTCGGCTTCAAACATAGATATCAAGATGGTGAAAATGGCACCACGATAGGTGCAGTTGGCACCAGCGTAGCCAAAGACAAATGTGGCCAACTCAACCCATTAAAGTTGAGCAAAACAATCTGGGCGTACTGTATCTGTGTATAAGTCACAGTCATTGCCTTGGGACTCGTCACAGGCCCCGAAGGCGTCACAGAAAAAGTCGGCAGAGGAGGAGCAGCCTTGCCCTCGACCGGTTTGAAGTTTGGCTGTAGCAAGAGGGGCTTGCCCGGCTTGTAACTTTCAATAGTGATCTCAGCCTGCACAGTCTCAACCCAGAATGTAGAGTTCATCTGCACGGCATCTGCGTTGGGACCTGAGGCGGCGTTTTGTCCGACTAGGAAGGCAATGTTGGCAGTTCCACCTCCAGGCTCGGCCACTGTGGACTGTGTAGTGACTGCAAATGTGCTCGTCTCTATAATGTTGAGTTGGCTGTTGATGTCGTTGAGGATCTGCGCTGGGTTGGTGAGAATACCCTGTGTGATGGTGCCCTGGGCTATGAAGGGTGTGAGATCCTGCGGCAGGCGAGCTGTGTTGACATCCGAGGCCACCTGGCTGGCCTTGGGCTGGAGATTCCCTGGGTTTCCGATGGTGAAGGGAGTGATGGATCGTGCACCAATGTCTGGCGCTGACTTTACCACAGTCGGAGCCGGACCTTGGGCATTAATGGTTGTTCCATGCGGGATCGAACCCAGGCGAACCAGCGTGTTTCCCAATTTTGGATTGGTGTCGGTCTGAGGCACGTTGAGCCAGAAGCCAGTTTCGGTATGAATGCCCGTTGGAGCACCATCATCCCTGCCAGTAACAGTGTTGGTCACATCATTGACAGTTTGTAGGTACGAGACACCATTAAGGCAGATGTCATTCTGGGTATTGAAGCCACGATTGGGAACTTTTCCCAGAGGTGCAGAAAAGGTGAGCTCCTCTTGCGTGAGATTTAACTCGAGGACGGAAACATTGGGAGGTGCAGGAGGAGCAGGTAGCACAGGGTTGGTGAAAGTGGTTGTTGTTGGTTTGACGCTGTTTGGTCTGAAAATGGTGTTGAAGCCAGGTCCTGAGAATGAACCAGTGAAGCTGGCTAAGATTCCTAGGGGAGGGTTGGGCTCGTCCTTTGGGGGAGAACGAATAGGATTAAAGTTGACTTCGTCAAAGTGAAAACCGCTTGGGAGGTGAATCCCAGCATGAGACGGCTCACTGTTAGGAGCCATGATGCTTGATCTGAAGAGGAACGACAGCTGTGCTGGCCTGGTAGACTTTTGCGGTCTTTGTCAAGATATTAAATCCTACACGGCGAGATTCAACGAATAGAATAATACCCATAGGTCAGCCGTGATGTACTGGCAGCTGAAAGGTCTATGAGAATCTAGACTGGTGCCACATATCTGGGATAGAAACTCTACATCCCCATCACAGCTCAGTCACATACCATCCTAGTCATAGACAATCTACGTCAAACCCGGATAGCTGGACTGCTATGCTTGGCTGAATGCAGTAGAGTTCTTAACTGTGTCTTTGTTGTTGTGGCTGATGGCTTATCATCGTTTCAGACAATATCAAATCGAATTCTTCATCTACCATCTACCCAGTAACCATACTCAAGTTAGAGAACCGCCTCTGAGTCAAAAAGCATCTCGACCGACGCCACATATCTGAGCCGAAAGCATCATGAGCCATACTTTGACCGCATGCGATCTATACTAAAGCCAGATAGCTATGCTTCTGTGGTTGACTGAAGATACCTCAACTGCCGTCTTGACGCCTAGGAGTTTACAAAAAAACACGGGAACCAACCCCGTCAAAATGCTGCAGTTCTGTGTGTTTTTTGCAACCCGGTGACACCCAGTAATCGTGCTCAAATAAGTCAAGCGAAGCACATCCAGACTGACGCCACATAACTGAGCCGTTACATCTTGGCCAGTGCGTATCAACCTACAAAGACAATATATGCTACAACCGGACACCTCTACCTCTGTGGCTGGCCAGGTATGGTCGAACTCCTCACATTCCGTGTCTCAATTCCATGTGATAATGCTCAAAACGGAGAGCTGACATTCTGAGGCTAGCTGAGCCGGCAACAGAAGTCCCGTGCCCCACGCACTAATGTCCAGGCAACGCTTGTGACGGCCCGTCCCGGTGAACCTAGGCTGCAGGAAGCGGGGATATATTGGTATGTAGGTCTCGCCGTGAACGGTGTTTGGTTCAGCTGAATGTCTGGAATGTTCATGGCTATTGACAAGTGTTGAGCGGTCGCCGCGGCACATGTTCAATTGCCTCTCCCAATGAAGTCCGCAGGAAAGTATAAAGGAGCGGAGCCCATACTGACCACTTTTGTTCTGCAACTTCTTCAACACTCCAATACTTGCAAACCCTTCTCCTTCTCTCGATCATCACTGTCAAAATGGACCCCGGATTCCAAGGCAATCAGTTCGTCCCAGGCACAGCTGCCTATCGTCGTGCCAATGACATCTACGCCACCTCTACCTACGGCGAGCAGCGCAACATGAACCCCGGAGAGATCCTGCAGCCTACAAGCGTCGAAGACATTCAAAACGTAGTCAAGTTTGCCGCCAAGAAAGGTCAACCCATCGCCATCCGAACTGGAGGGCATCAGTACAGTGGTGCATCCTCCACTGATCCCAAGGGTATCCAGTTGGACTTGAAGCCTACCTTTCGACGGCCCAACCTTGACCTCAACATCCTCCGAGAAAACGATAAGGTCTACCTCAGATCGAGTGTTAGCTGGTCACTTTCCGAGATTTTCGACTTTCTTAAGGACAATGGCGTCTTCATGCCGACCGGACAGTGCTCCACGGTCTGCCTTGGTGGACACGTCCAGACGGGCGGCTATGGAATGCTTGCACGATCCTTTGGTCTTCTTGGAGATTACGTCCGTGAGCTTGACATTGTTGACTACAAGGGCGATGTTGTCAAGGTGACCAAGGACAGTCATCCTGACCTTTTCTATGGCTTTCTCGGCGGCAGCCCCGGCAACCTAGGTGTCCTGACGCACTTCAAGATCGAGGTCCAAGACGACAAGAAGTACCCCGGCTCCAAGGGTCTATGGATGGCCTTTAAGTACCAGCCAGAGACCCTCAAGGCTCTCCTCAACATTTTGGTCGAGAAGGGAGAGGACCCCAACTTTCCCCGCGGCTACGATTTCACCGTCAACATTGTCAGCAGAGAGGCCAATCTCCTGGACCTCTTCCCAGGATCCGAAGACGAGCTCAAGGAGAAACTACCGGATGACATCCACAACGACAAGGACAACATTGCCGATGTGCTCAAGTTCAAATACGCACTGATTGTCGTCTACGCCCAGTGGGTCAATCTCGGAGAAGAGCCATACTCGTCCGACCTCTTCGACCAGATCAAGAATGCCCCACGCGGGTTTAACTTTAAAAAGGAAGTCAACGGCGCGCCAATGTCGGTCATCGCATCCATGTGGCTCTTTGGTAGCCCGCGAGAGTTTCCCTATCCCTACGTCAAACGCACCAACAGCACCAAGTCGCAGACACTTTCCAAGAGCGGCTGGTCGGAGTGGTTCACTGGTCGTGTCGACGAGGTGATCAGGAACAAGAAGAACGGTCTCTGGATCTCATCTCAGCTGCAAGTATACGGCGGGAAGCAATCAATGTTCCAGAAGAATGCGGGCAATGGCACTGCCTACTGCTTCAGGGACGCGACCTTCAGTGGCACTTGGGATGTGTTCTATCAGGGTACGAAAGCGGCAGCGGAGGAGTGGCAGGCGGTAAATGACAAGGGTGCGAAGGCGCACTTCAGTGAGCAGGATCGACGTGTTCTCTGGGGATCGTATGGAGATTGGGATATGAAGAATGTCTGGAAGTATTATTATGACCCGGACGCGTACAAGAAGGTGCAGAAGATAAGGGGGAAGTATGATCCCAAGGGAACCTTTACTGCGAACCCATTCTGTGTGGAGGCATCAAAGTAGAGACAGCTCGAGCAAGAAGGGTCATTTAAGTAGTGTAGAGTCTTTAGTTACTATCAAGTAGGAATTCTGACCTCAAAAATTGTTTGCTCTAGGGTTGTCTACTTCTTGGCGTCTGAAAACTTGATGAGATGGTGTGACTGACAGACCACTGGACCAAATACCCAAAAGTAGGGGGCCTCCGTACTGACGATACGGGAACCAATGGTTCTAATAGCTTCATCACACATGGATTATTCAGACAGAAAGACATTGACCCATGAAAACATTCATCGCAACACCAATCCGTTGCCTAACCAATACCGACACCTGATTGGTAGACTGACTGTAAGCGGTAACGTTAACAAATATGTCCACCATGCAACCCACCAAAACAAAGGTTCCTGAACCACCTCCTGACTCACGCCGACAGCCGAACACCCGACATTCTCTCAAATTATTTGGAATTCCAAGTTTCAAATAAGCTTATTTATGCGGCCCGGCCTCATGATGATGACGTTATCTCATCTTACCATGTCCAGCGCTAATGAACCAACAATCCGTAATCCTTGTGGCTGAGCAGATGATGTGAATGGTCAAGTGCCGGACCCACAGAAAATTCCAAATTCTTTTCGGGGGGCGGAGCTTAGGTTGAGGCGGAGTCGTCCGAGAAACCCCTTGGTCATGATCACCATTGCTTTTGATGTGACAAATACAAGGTGATATAAAGGTTGAATTGCATCTCGTAAATTTCACCATTGAATAAGATGCAATCCTCAGGTACAATGTCCAAGTCTGATCAACTCTCACCACACACGGCCTCGGAAAGGGGTTCCGCCTCAAGCGTTAGGTCGCGACGAAGTCACACAAAGTCGCGACATGGCTGCGTGAGATGTAAACAGGGCAGAAAAAAGGTGAAAATCATTTTCTACAGCATATCGAGCATTGGCTGATTTAAATAGTGTGATGAACGCAGACCGCAATGCTCGCGATGCGTGGATCGGAACCTCCCTTGTGAATATGCGCGACCAAGCAAGGTGGTGCGGAATTTGGACTCATCTCCGTCACCTGCTGCCAGTGCCTGGAGCCAGCTTCAGAGCCTGAATATTCCTAGCCCCAATTACGCACACTCAAGTGTCACCTTGGGTTCAACATCAAGTGTTTCTCCGAGCCTGTCTCCAGCTCCTCCAAGTATCAGCGTGGATGTGGAGTTGTTGCAAGCAAACGCGCAACAGACAAGCACTCTCGACGCGACCGAGCTAGAGCTACTTAGCCACTACCTTTCCCACACGGCGCGATCTCTTGCCTTTGACGCCCAAGATCTATACGCGCTACAGGTTGGCTTCCCCAACCTCGCATTCCGCAGCAAGCCTGTAATGAGCTCGATACTCGCACTCGCAGCTGTATGCAAGTGTAACGACATGATTGTGCAGTCCGGCACTCGGCAGCCCGACCAAGATCAGCTCCAAAAGCTCTTGACTCTTGCGGATGAGCACCACAGGGAGTCACTACGTCAGACACAAGCCGACATTCCGTACGCCGACCATTACGATCATATCGTGGCGAATGCACCGTTGATGGTGCTTTATGCCTCGGCCAGTCGCTGCGTCCGTATACGGCTTGCTCAGTTTTCCGCCCAAGATGACGACTCATGCTCCGACTCTGGCTCTACTGAATGGCAATGGATGTCCCTAATCCGAGCAGCCCATTCAGCATATACCGGACTACCCACCTCGAAACAGGGCTCTGAAACCTCACCGAGTTGGACTGAGAGTCTTTCAACTCCTAGTTTCACCCACCAATCTTTCGCCAGCGAGACTGCCTTGGCTGAGGATGGACCCAGCAGGCAAACAAGGGACCTTCTTCTCCCCATTATAGCAGCCACTTCAGGCAACGCCCTCGAAAAGCTGCGAGCCAGAGCACACATGATCGAGCCCATCGCCGACATGGCATCTTGGGAAGATATGCTCAATGGGGATGGAAATCTTCCACAACAGACTGAATCATGGAGTAATGATATCCATGCTTGTTTGATGTCTCTAGATGTCCTTAGTGACATCATGAACGAGGTGTTTCACCCTAACTCGGAAACGTCGCCCTATTCCCTCCCGGACTCTCCTCCCTTCGGTCAAGTCTCTGGAGTTTCACCATGGTTGAGGAAATATCTCAGCCGTGTAACCTACTCCTCGCCTTCCAAGCCATGGAGGAGAACCATCATGTGGTTCCTAAACCGAGTCCCGGCAGAATACCTCACCCTCGTCCAAACAAGTCTCGACCTCGTCCCTAACAGTCAGATCGAACCTTGCCTAGATCCTAGTCTTGGGATGCAAGAATTCAATAGCGTGTCTCAGCTCGCTATAGACATCTTTGCCCACTGGCTCGTTCTTGTAATGCTGCTAGATGGAGTCTGGTGGATTGGTGGCATTGGAGCTTGGGAACTAGGACGAGTCATGTCTTGTATGGGCAATCAGGAATGGCTTGGTCAGTTTCAAGAAAGGAAGGAGGATTGGTGGCCTAAGAGTATGTACAATATTGCAACGGAGATCCGGAAGCACGTGTAGGTTAGGGTCTCGATATGTCCCTTGACGATTACCCTTTCACACGGCTTTATCTCAACAATTTAGAGAAGGAATGATAGATGAATACCCCATAGATGATCAACTTATAGAATTAATGAAAGCACATGCTTAAGACAGAATCTATTATCTCGGTCTTCAGGATTTGACAGTCTAATCTGGATATACGACAGTCTGTCAAAATGTTTTTCCGTCCTTTGAGGACTACTACGAACCAACAGTCTCTGAAAATGATGAGCAGAGCCAAACCAACTCAGGTTGTCAAATATTCAAGGCATAAAAGTACCGACGATCAAGTAAGCTGACGTAGATCCCAGCCCTGCGGCCCCTGCCCAGAGATGGCTGTGGGGCATTGCACAGCCCGTCAGTGAAGATCCCTTCATTCATAAACACCATGACTGCATCTTTTGTCTTGCTAGTTCAATTCTACCTCCACAAACTTTAATCAATTATCTTGAACCGGTCTACAGAGCCATTGCCAGCATGCGTTGCCTCGCTCAAAGCCTATCACGAGCAATTCGGAGACCACACATCTCCGTGACTCCACTACACTTCCCGATCTCATCGAGAGCTATCAGCACTGCAGCCTCATCCACGGCCGTCGGTGAGACGTTCACTCTACCCTCAGGCCGAAAACTTGGCTACCACACCTCCGGTCCTGTTACCGGAACACCAATCATATATATACACGGCCATCCGGACTCTGGAATCACCATCACTGGACCCCTCGAATCCCGCATCGCCCAAGACCTCAACATCCGCTGGATCGGCCCAGACCGCCCAGGAGTAGGCCTCTCAACTCGATACGACTCCCAAGAGGTTCTCGACTACCCTGCCGACATCGATGCTCTCGCCAAACACCTAGACCTACCCCGCTATTACATCATTGGCACAAGTGGTGGTACAGGCTTCACATTGGCATGCGCAAAGAACCTTGGGCCGTCAAAGTTGAAGGGGGTTGGCATCTGTGCGGGCATTGGTCCGTTTGAATGCGGATTTGACAGCATGGTTGAACCTCAACGGAAAGCTCTAGAAGCATGGCGAGATTATCCAGCCGAGTTCAGGGAATACTATGAGTCGGAATACGTGCCACTTGCACAGAAAGAGGACATGGCTGCCCTGACAACCCGGCTCCGAGGCGAGTTTAAAGAAGGTTTTACGGGTCCTGATCTTGAGTTCATGATGCAGGAAAGTGTGCTGAAAATGTCCGTCAGCTCTCTCCGCCAGGCGTGGATTCAAGGAGCATGGGCACACGCCAAGGGGATCGAGTTTCACTGGCGGCCTTGGGGGTTCAAGCTAGAGGATTTGGCGTTTCCCTCCATCAAGCTTTGGTATGGCGGAAGAGACGAGAGTACGACAACGGTTATGGGCAAGTACATGGCTGATAGGTTGGAGGGATCCGTGTACAAGGAGTTCCCAGAGGATAGCCACTACACGATATGGCGAGAGGGGAATCTGCAAGAGATGGTGCATGATCTGTTGGAAGAGTAGTTCCTGAAGATTACATGCTAGCTAGCTTTGCGTGAATAGCAATATATAGCTCACTTGTCAAGGTTAGTTAGAAAGACTTCAATGCCTCGAATGATATTATTTTCAAGGAGGTCAATATCTAGGCTGCGGCGTTTTGGAAAGACAGTGTCGCCATGTGGCATCGCCGCTTTTAGGCAGGACAGACCAGGCTCACCCTCGACGCGGCTTAGCCAGTCCTCGCCCAAGCACAGCTATGCAACCTGCCTGCCTAACCATAGAAGCTATTAACCCCTCTTTGATCAAGTGCCGAGTAGGATGGGGTAACGAGAAATCCGCCACGCATGCTCGTTGCTCAAATCCCAGTTATGAACATTGAGGTGAGAACATGGAAGGGGGGTGAGGGGGGCTACATGGGTAGAGACGACAGGGTTCATTCTCAGCTCTGAATATATCACATATCAGAGCGTTTAAGGACGAATACAGGCCATTCACGTCGCATAAAGCCGAAATCAGGCTGTCACTTACAGTTCAGCCGCTCAGAGGGCTTCCCCAATAAGCAATCACTGACAGACAATACCAAAGGGGGGAAGAGAAAACAAAACGCAGGTCAGACTCGCTTCTTTGATGGCTGCTGCACTTCTCGTCGTATCCGGAAGTCAGCTGGAAATACTTGCAGGGTAATATGGATTAGTAAAAGATAAGTCAACCTACCTACTTCCCTGGGTAGTCTGTGTTCCGAGGGAGACGACCTGGGTATATAGCTTGAAGGAGCAGCCTAGTATTACCCCCCAAGCCACAAACGAAAAGGTCTTATAAGCAAGAGAACACTGCAGCCTCTCTCATTATACCCCCCATTGAATATCATCCTACCCGTCACAATCCACATGTCCCAATCTCATTTGGCGAGTCCAGATGTCGGCCAGTCCGAAAGCCATGATGCCGACAGCGATCAATTGAACATGAAGATCCCAGAAACAGCGACAGACAGTAAAGCTGCCAAGATCACAGGCGAGCCATCGCTCACCGGAAGTCAGCGAATTGATCTTTGGTACACAAAGATCGAGGAGCCGGGCGGCCACCACGAGGAAGCCGAAAACGATGACCAGGATGGTAGTGGTCTTTGCGAAGATGGGACATTGACACCATTGCACGAGCTACTGGAGAGTATCGAGAATGACGATGATGGCTCGTATAAGCTCGAAAAGCAGGTGGATCAATGGAAAAAGATTATCAATGTTCGCTCCCCAGAACATCAGGACACAGCGCTCCACATGGCGGTTCGGAAAGGCTTCAACAAGGTGGCACGTCAACTCCTCACAGCTGGGGCTGAGGTCAATATCGAGAATGGCAAGGGAGAGTTGCCATTACACCTGGGCTGTGAAGACGGGAATCAGCAACTAGTGGAGATGTTGCTGGAGGAGGGCGCCGATCCCGAGCACGCGGACGCGAGTGGGATATATCCTCTTCACTCGGCCGTCGTGCATGGCTTTGGAGCTACCGTCATAAGTAATTTGCTCGGCTTTAAAAGATCCGTCATCAACCAGGCCGTCGGCGATGCACATTGGACTCCACTCAACAAAGCTATATATTACGGGCACGAGGATGTGGTTGATACTCTTTTGGAAGGAGGAGCAAGCCTCTACATCCAGGACTCGGACGGATGGACACCGCTAATGACGACAATCAAAACACGTCAGTACAGCACCTTTCACAAGTTGCTACGGCATCTGAAAAAGAGCCCTGCCGAACGGGATGTTGTCAATATACCAGATGATGATGGCATAACACCCCTGATGGAACTAGTGTCTAGCGAACCCGGAAAGTCGATCAACCATGTCGAATATCTTCTTCGAATGAATCCACACATCAATGTCACCGACAAGGACGAGAAGACTGCATTACATTATGCAATGGCCTCCTTAGCGCCCTGGATGGAGACAGAGATAGGAGGAGCCTGCATGGACGTGGCATTGGAACTAGTCAGTTTCTCGCCCGTCAAAACACTGATGCACCTGGATAAGGATGGAGAGACTGCATTTGATGTTGCATTTGACAAGTGTGGCAAGAGTCAGATAACTGTTTTCCAGCCCTTGTTGCACTCACTGGTTGAGCGTCTCGTTGAAGGTGAATCAATTGAGGAACCTCTTTGCTGGGCCATATACCGCCCAGAGCGGCACACATTTGCTCTGAAGCTTTTCCAGAAGAAGTTTGCCGCAGAGAATTCTCAAGACCTCATGCATGATCAATGGGGAATAGTAGAGTGGGCGATTTATGCACGCATGCCACGGGTACTCCAGACTTACCTCCGAACATTAGGCCTTGGGGGGAGGACCAGCGGGAACGAGAGGATTGAGAGGAGCATTTCAAATGGCCGGGCCTTGATTAAAACATTGGTGGAGAAAGTGCGACAATCTTCGATGCCCTTCGCGGAATGGAACTCGACGAGCGGAGCCAATCCAGCCATGGATGCCCAAATTTTGAGAGACATGGAGGACATCCTGGACTATCTTTACACAGAGAAGGCTGAAAAGCCCAGCAAACCGTTGAAGTTGTCGAAGCCAGACGGGCGCATGAGATCGAGCCTAAGGAGGTTCCGCGCAGCAATCATCCAGAGCAGCTTTGTCAAGTTTCGAACGATACAGGAAGTCTTGTATGATGACGACTCAATGTCACACATGCAAGACATCGCCAAAAGGCTGGAGCAATTCGATTACACTCCTCACGTCTCTTCCGACAATTCCTCTCAAACCTCCAAAGAGCCCCGAGAAGATACCAGGGCCAGGGCCCAGTTCACTTGGATTCATTTGCCGTCAACCAACGTAGGTTTTCTCCTGAGTACTACACATTCGGAATTTCATGCTAACCACGAGTAGATGGTTTGGATGGAGGTGAGGAGTTCCCCATTTATAAGAATCTCTAGACTATGAGAGTGGCGAATATTCTGACTGTATCTGCGCTACAGGACATGACGAAGAAGATACTAAAAGGAGAAGGGTGCGGCAAGAGCGAAGCCGAAAAGGTGACCTCCTTTCTGCGCAGTAGCTGGATCGAGATCCCAGACAGAACGTCCACTTCCCGCTTCATGAGGCCCCGGTATGTTGTCAAGAAGGCAGACATTGCGACTGAACAAGATGCAGGGGACGAGAACACGTTGAAAGATGCCAGTGAGCAAGGATCCATTCGAACAGGCAACCGCTCGCTTAGCAGCGAAAAAGATCAAGGCGAAGAGCGAAGCATGTCCTCCCAGGAGACTTCTAGTACTCCGGTCGACAGGGATCCTGACGGGACAGAGAAAGACAAATCCTTTGCTGTTTCAGCCATCTATGTCAGTATCCGTTCCCCAAGTTGTCAGGCTCTTTCACATCCTCATTCTCATCGAGATGCCCTATCTGTATTTCTCAACGTACCACCAAAGCGAGAGTGGTGGGCAGGTGGCGGCCACGACAAACCCTTCATACCACGAGAGAAGACTCCAAGACGAGATCAGGATGCGCGAAGAACTCTTCAAGGCGTACGAAAATTCGGTGATCCACCAGCCCACGACCCTAGACGAGTTCTACTATCAGTTTGCATCAGATGAGGACTCTGTCATAGACCGGAACTCTCGCAACAAGGATCAGGTCGTCACAAGGTATCTGTTGGGCGGAGACATCGAGAAGCAAAGATTATGGCCTTTGTTACGAGTTGGCCAACTCTGGATCTGGACTATCGATGAAAGTGGGTTGCCTGTGGCCCTTACCACACCCCAATTACTAGCTCTTCGGATACTGAACTGCCTCATAGAATGGCTGATCACTTCTACCTCCTGTGCAACCAACCACATTCGAGACAATCTCGTGACGGACATTTTGGGGCATGTTCGGGAGGAAGTCTACAACGGAAGCCTTCGATCCGAACCAACCTCGGCCACTGAAATGAGCAGGTTAATTGTCGACTATTGTATTGGCGCCTACGACAGGAAGCGATCGCATCAAGATGAGCGGTTGCACCAAGCAGAGCGATCGATCCATCAAATCTTCTCAGACTCCATAAATGAGATTGTGCGCACCACTGAATTCCCCTGGGAGCTTGATTGGAGCTAACATTCTTTACAGGAGAGAAGACAGCCGAAGATGTTTAGGCTGTCATACGGCCACCATGGCCACGCTGCTCACACATCCGACACGATGAAGGATATCCAGACTGCGCTCTCGACGGTTGCAAAACAACTGTACTACGTCAGAGACGTCCGCGACGAACTCAACATCCTGATGTCAATTGCAAGGTTTCAATGCAAAGTCCAGTCAAACATGGCTGGAAGTAGTCCTAAAGAAGATCTTTCAAGCGACTATGTTCTCGAAAACATCAAGACACTGGTAAGTTTGCCGAGAAGACTCAGGAGGTCGTCTATTAACCCATTCACACCGCCGCGGATGCTAACTATATGCCGATAGGTCCAGGCCGCATTCACTCTCCAGGAGAGTGACATTTCCGGCTTCCAATCACAACTCGCTAATTGGCAGACAAGCGAATCCGTGAGGCAGGGCGAGGAGTCTGTCAAACAAGGGAAAATTGTCCTGATATTTACCATTGTCACAGTCTGGTTTGTAAGTTGGTCCTGGCGTTGGGGATACGAGGAAGACAACCATTTACTCACACACTCACCCAGCTCCCTCTCTCATTTCTCTCTTCTCTCTTCGCGTTGGACGTCGCATCTTTCATGGAGACCCCTGCCTGGGCTTTCTATGTCATTTGTAAGCTTCCATTCACATTCCAATATCCTCAAGAACCGCAGCCTAACCCTTGGCCTAGTTCTTGTGCCTTTGATACTTCTTATACCAGCAGTCTCATACGTCTCGAAGGGGAAGATTAAGAGTCTTTTCGTAAATTCCAAGACACCAGAGATCTGGCCATGGGAAGAGGCTGATGAGGGAACATCGATTGATCGATTTATACCTAGCAAGAGAGTGCCGAGGAGAAGGGGAATTGACGTGGAACATGGACGGAGTTAAAAGGGGAGGAAGTGGGCTAAACTAGGTACTCAATGGGGCTTAAATAGGATTTTCGACACCTAGCAATCCAAGCTCTGGTCTAGGTAGGGTTGAGAGTAGGCGCCACTGTGTTAGCATTGGGATATAATGCTATGATGTATTGGAAATTTGTTCTTTTTTATAGTTGAAGCCAGAATAACCCAGCGAGAAGATCGAGGGTAGGCGCATATTTTTTGTCAGCATGAAAGGGGAGTATAATTTTTATCAAACGGTGCATGTTTGTATGTGGACACGCTTAATGGATGTCAAACTTCAACCTCCATCGCAATCCAGGAACTAGTCACCGCAGGGAACCGTTAGAGATGTAGCATGGGTGGTTTACCGACTGCACTTTCAGTATGATATCTTGCTCAAGATGTGAATCATTCATATTTCTCACTCATACACATGCTATTATCATGCTGTTTGTAACCCCAAATACCTATCTATATCCCCTGAGACAATCTCCATCCCTCACAGCTTCGAAGCCTGGGCCCTCTGAGCAACCTTCTCCGCAATAGCCAACTGAACCTTTTCCCTAGGAAGTTCCTCTATAGGCCTTCCAGTCCAATACTTATCCTGCTCCAGACCCTGCCAAATCAAAGCCTCAGTACCAAGAATAACCTGCCACCCATTCTCCTCAGAAATAGCGCCCAACCGTGTAAAAGGCGTAGGATTATAACACATCTCCAAAATAGCACCCTTGCGTTCCTTTTCCAAAAACGCCTCTGTAACCCTTCGTGCTAGAATCTCTTCTGCTGTTTGGGGTTCAAAATCTGGTACGCACGCCACGATGGCGCCGGGGCTTTCGAGGTCTAGAGCTTGTGAAACCGTTTTCACGTGAACAAGGTCATCGCCGTAGCCGCGTTCTGCACAATCTTTAATGACGGCTTCGACTTCTGACTCGTCCCGGTTGACGAGGTAGATGGCTTTGACCTTCATCCACTTGCGTAGGGCGTAGATGGCGCTTCGGGCTGCGCCGCCGCCACCGACTACGAGGGCGGGTTTCTCGTGGAAGACGCCGTCGGGGTCGGTGATGTTTTGGTAGAAGGCGTCGCGGATGCCGATGACGTCTGTGTTTGCGCCGCAGAAGATGCGACGGCCGTCTTGTTCCCGAAGGAAGAGTGTGTTGCAAGCACCGACGTCACGACACTCTTCGGTAAGTTCATCCAAGTATGGAATGATGGCGACCTTGTTTGGCATTGTTACCGAAGCGCCTTGTACCTTATTAGCTTTACTCTTCAATATCTTGAGTGAAGAAAAATAACTCACCGTAAAAGTCGGGGTGTTGAGCAAGCTTCAAGAAAGAGGGAATATCCGCCGAGTCAAGCCGGACCTGACCCCATCGCAGGCCAAGATCTTGATAGATGACATTGTGAAGAAAGGGTGAAAGGGAATTTGCCAGCTTCTTCCCAAAGAGGTATCCGTGGCGTTGAAGCCTCGAGACTTCGCACGAGGCGAGCGAGTCCCCAGAGGGATAAGATACTTCTTGGAGAGACATAGTATGGAAAAGACTAGTAAGGGGAAATCTGGGGTTTGTTTTCGAGACTCAACGCTAGGACTCTGCTCTCTTCAAGTAGTTGTCCACTAGGAAGGCAAGAAAGGTCATCAGAGATCTGAGAAACTCGGTCCAAGTTCATGCGAGATCTCTTTTCTCCCCCACTATAGAAATGCCGAAAGAGCGCAAGGATTTTTCCACCGGGTACAGGCCCGGAACACTCCATGCTTTCTTCCCTCTCCCGGTAAATGTGTTCACATTCTGTGGAACAAGGCATTGCCGATAGGTTGAAGCTTGCTGACCTCACCCCACACCGGATAAAGACTTAACCAGCCGGGGGGACTACACCACCACCAACAACATTACTGCATCATGGAAGATGGGCGGGAAAACAGTTTAACTCATGGCATATTGGACGATTGGTTCCGCCTCGTGACAATGCCGATGACGCCAATTCCGCCAATCTGCCATATCTTTTACAGGGGGCACCAATGGCTATTGGCGGTTGGAAGAGGTCATCTCAAAGGGGACTCTCCATCAGGGGAGCTTCCCTCGTGGTTGATAAATCATGTTGCCACTGCATCAGAGGTAGCTATTTCTCTTCGGTGATTCCTAGACAGTTTCATCATAGCAAGTTTTGAATCACTATATACCCAGCTCCATCATCAAAAGTCCATTCATCACACAAGTCAACCACAGCAATTGATTCTCTTCCTTTATCCAACATCAATATCACATCTTCATCATGGCACACAAACCCAGCATATGCACAATGTCCCTAGGACGCTGCTTCGCCGGCCACTCCCTCCCACACAAGCTCGACATGGCGCAAAAATACGGTTTCCAAGGCATCGAAGTATTCTACGAGGACTTGGTAGACTTTTCAAAGTCCATCCCAGGCAGCACCGGGTCCCCCGAAGACCAAATCGCAGCGGCCCGCGCCATCCACGGACTCTGCGCAGCCCGAAATCTCACAATCATCTGCCTCCAGCCGTTCATGCACTTTGGCGGCCTCGTCGATCGGGACCAGCATGCCAAGAGGATTGACGAATTGCAGCTTTGGTTTGAGCTGGTCCATGCTCTTGACACGGACTTGATCTTATTCCCGAGCAGTTTCCTTTCTGAGGATGAGGTTACGGATGATATGGACTTGATCGTGGCGGATTTCGTCGAGGCGGCAGAGATGGGATTGCAGCAGGAGCCAGTTGTCAACTTTGCATACGAATCACTATGCTGGGGTACAAGAACTGATACTTGGGAGGCGAGCTGGGATCTTGTCCAGCGTGTAGACCGACCCAACTTTGGCGTTTGTCTTGACAGTTACAACATTCTCGGGAGAATCTATGCCGATCCAGCTTCACCAACCGGGAGGACATCCGATTGCGAACAAGCGACAGTCGACTCGATCAAGCGAATCCTTTCCGACATTGACATTACAAAAGTCTTCCTCGTTCAAGTCGCAGACGGTGAACGTCTCTCTGCACCTCTAGACACATCCCATCCCTTCTACAACCCCAAACAACCCGCCCGAATGAGCTGGTCTCGCAGCGCGCGTCTATTTTACGGCGAGCCGCAATACGGCGGCTACCTACCCTGCAAGCAACTTCTCAGAACCGTCATCCAAGGTCTTGGCTTTGAAGGATGGTTGAGCTTTGAGGTGTTCAATAGAAGACTTGCAGACCCGGATGCGGCTGTGCCAGAGGAGATGGGTAGGAGGGCGGCAGAGTCGTGGGTTAAAATGAAGGCGGAGCTTGGGTTGAGGACGGAGGATGAGATGCAGCCTAGATTGCAGGCGATGCTGTAAAGGATTGAGATGGTTCTTGTTTTTATTTTTCTTGTCGCGCATGATAATACCACATAGCAAGTAATGCTCAGAATGACATCCATTTACCTACACATCATTGACTACCCACTCTGAGAGATTCGTCATTGAGGTAGAATGAAGAACGAATGAACCATTATATTAGTAAGCTAACATTTCTACTGACGGAAGAGAAGAAACTGGGTAGGTGGAAGCAGGATACAAAACGCGAACGATAGGGTAATCGGGACGTGCATCTCTGTGCATGCATCGCAACAACGCCGTTGATAACCTCGCGCGTCATCTCTTACCTCGGATGCACTCGGCCCGCGGTACCTTGTTTAATTCAGGAAGAACGTTTGAGGGTTCTTGTATGCATGGATCTCTGTTATCGCAGATCCTGGAGAGCTATGTTGGATCCATGCCTTGGTCAAGCTAGACCTCCAGTAGAGCCGGCAAGCTACCCACAGGGGGACGGTACCTCCACCTCACAGAACACGAACAAAACACGAACATTTATGCGGTTTAGCCATTATTAGAGGCTACTCTAGGGCTCTCAAGGTTGTTGCTTGGCTACCTCAGTCGCGATGGTTCCTGTGCTCAGCACAATGGTACACGCGGCCACTGTGGATGACGACACATGAGTGCAACCAACATCAAGAGAATGCCTAGAATCACAGCGACAAAGATGAACATGATCAACTGAAAGCAGGATAGGTGTTTCTCATCCAATTCTTACAAGTCTACCGATACGCCACGTCAAGGACACAAAAACCGTCCCCTTTTCACACTCCAAAAAACTCCCATAGATGCAATGAACCACCATCGCCTCCCTACAGTTCAGTTCGTACAATCCAGGAACCCCCTTCCCCATCCCCTATAAAACACCCAGTCTACAAGTTAAAAGCCACCCCCCCGTGTGATGTTGTTTTTTTGTCTCCCCTTTTTAGCCATGTTGCCCAATGGATGCTAATATACAGGTGTTTTTGTGCGGTGCCGTCGCGGCGGCTATTATGATGCGTTTTTCGAGGTCGTGTCGCTTCATCGTTTGCGTGTGTCCTTGCCCTTCTTCTTGCCTTTCTTTTTGTCCTTGGGCAACTCGAGCTTGGTGCCCTTGAGCTGCTCCGCCATGATGCTTAGCATGTAATCGTCGATGGTGCGCATCTTGTCGCCCCATGCGTTGTACTCCACAATCTGTTCGGGTTGAGGTGTGTCGACCTCATCAAGTCCTCCATCCAACACTGACTTGCCAGCTGGTGTTCCCTGTCGCGCCGTCGAGGTCCCAGAGGCGGTGTTGCTGGGTTTCTCGGTGAAATCGGCGTCGTCAGCTTGGATCTCCTTCTCTGCCACACGAGCAGCAGCAACATCCTCTCTGTCTTCGGCTTGTTCAAGTGCTCGCCCAACCCTTCGCTGGTCTGAGCTGGTATCAGGACCACCAAGAACTCGATCCAGGGCAGCATCAGCGGCATCCACGCCTTCACTAGTAGAGTCGACCTTGTCGCCAAGAACATCCCTGACTGACATCTTGTTGAAGTAATCGGTTGTAAACTCTCCCTCTTGGATGACCACATCGTCCAACATCTGTTTTTGCGATGCTTTCCGGAGGATGTTGGCCTCGATTGTGTGTTCACTGACCAAACGGTAAATGTGAACATCGCGCGTCTGTCCGATACGATGACATCGATCCTGGCATTGCTTGTCCATGGCAGGGTTCCAATCTTGATCATAAAATATGACTGTGTCGGCACCTGTGAGGTTGATTCCGAGACCACCCGATCGTGTTGACAGGATGAAGCAGAGGATTCGAGGGTCGTGATTGAATCGGTCGGTAAGAATCTGACGTTGTTCGACCTTGGTGGCACCATCCAGGCGGAGGTATTTGTGACCGTGGATGTTGAGGAACTGCTCAAGAATGTCGAGTACCTTTGTCATCTGCGTGAAGATGAGAGCACGATGACCACCAGCCTGCAGTTTCCTCAACAGCTTGTCCAGAATCTGGAGCTTGCCGCAGTCATATTGGAGTAGACGCTTGTCAGGGAACTGGATGCTGAGTCTCATCCGACCCTCATGCCAGGGATCTGGTGGCGCTTCTTTGGGTAGGAAAGGCGCCCATCGAACAGGTGCCGAGAGCTTCAGGTCTTCATCGGTAAAGGCTTGTACGCCCTTGCGTCCAAGTACGAATTGCTCCATGTCCCTGGTGACAACCGCCGGGGTTACACAAGAAAACTTCTCAATGATCGTCTTAAAACTGTCCGCGCGGTGGTCAATAGTGGGAATCATGGACTGAATGGTGGTTGACTCGTCCTCAAACCAACCCATAATTTGGCGAGGAACCTTGGGACGCGGCTTGTAGGGCCTCTTGTCGGTGCCAATCGTGAGCAAGTCAATCAGGTTCTTGCCATAAATTGGCCGTTGTTGTCGCCGTAGTGCATTCAAGTAGACGCAGTGTTGAAGCTCCTCAAACCGGCTCCATCTTGCACCACTCTCAAGATAAGCGATGCTGGATTCTACCGTCGACGGGTCAAGGGTCGAGTACGCATGTTGCGCTCGTGTTCTCTGAACCTCACGAAGATCCATCAACACTCGGTGCGAACTCAGATGGGCAATCCGGTCGGCTTGGGTAGTTGTCAAGTGCTCGTAATGAGTCGGGACGAGGTTGAGAAAGTCCAAGTTGACAGCGCTCATAGGCTTTGGGGCCAAGAGTAGCCTCTGTACCCTCTGCTCAACGACATCAAAGTCGGAGACGACGGATTTCTGCATGCGAAACGACGTCATGATTGGTCGGTCAACAAACAGATCGGGGTGGTTGCAGACTTTCCGAAGCTGCATCAAACAGTTGATGATGGAAAGGTAGTTGCCTGAAGCCAAGGTCGCCTTGGTGTCTGTCCTGGAGAGGAAGCCGTCGTAGAGTTCGCGTTGACGTTTGGAGAGACGGCAAAACTCGACGTGTTCGTACTTGGCGGGCATCTGCTTCTCAACGTCGGCTTTGAGACGACGAAGCAAATACGGACGAAGCACTTTATGTAGCTTGGATATGATGGCTCTGGCCTCGTCATCCATCTGTTCCCTCCCGCTCTCTAGAATTTGGGTCTCCGGCTTGTGGAACCAGTCGTGGAATTCTTGCAGGTCAGCAAACCCACCAACGCCATTCTCAGCCGGCATGAGGAAAAACAGAAGTGACCAAAGCTCGGTAAGGTTGTTTTGGAGGGGCGTTCCAGTAAGTAAAAGTCGAGAATGTGTGTTGAAGCCGAGAAGTGTTTGCCATCGTTGAGACTTGAAGTTCTTGATGTTGTGTGCCTCATCAAGAATCATGTAATGCCAGCGTCGCCGTTTGAACACCTGTTGATCCTGGAGTACCAGTTGGTACGAAGTAATGCATACGTTCCACACGTCGTCATTGTTCCAACCTTGTCGCTTGCGTTTGCGTTCCTCTTGTGAGCCATAGTAAGCCAAAATCTTGAAGCCAGGGCACCACTTTTTGAACTCCATTTCCCAATTGAGCATGACACTTGTCGGCACCACAACAAGATGTGGCCCCCATACCTCATGTTGACAAGCCAAGTGTGCAAGAAGGGCGATAGTCTGAATCGTCTTTCCCAATCCCATTTCATCGGCCAGGATACCGTTGGTGTTGTTGGCGTATAGGCCGGCCAGCCAGTCAAGACCATCGCGTTGGTATTCTCGCAGTGTCCCTCGAAGAAGGAAAGGCACCTCGGTTTTGTGATTTGCAACAGGCTGGGGTGAGGTAGATGCGCTCACATCAGGCTTGCCAGCAGGCGCCTCCGCAGAGGACGCAGTATCGAGCTCAGACGGCTTGGTTTCCGAGGTGGGCGGAGGTGACAGACTATGTGTGGGACTCGGTGGGTTTGTGACTGGCTCAGTCTCAGGCCTGGGTTGTTTCTCTGGGTGTGTAGTATCCAAATCCTTCTCGACTCGTTCTTTGCCCGGTTGCTCGTCGGTGCCTGTCATGGTAACTTCGTGGCCTGGTTCTTCCACACCATTCACAGCCGTGGGCACGTTGGTGGTATCGACACTGTCTGCGGGGACATCCTCTGATTTCTTGTCATCCAAGGGAATTGCCTCAGGCTTCGTAGATTCCAATGCCTCTTGATCCTCCGTCGCTTGAGCGGCCGGTTGACCATTTTGAGTAGGTTCAACGTGATCTGGAAGCTGAATCAAGGACATCTCATCTTCTGGATCCGAATCGTTGCCTTCTGGGGCTGGTGTATCCTGGGTCGTAGCATCGGGCATTTCGGCATCGTCATCAGCTGGAGTTTCCACGCCAGCCTCATCGTTCATCTTCTTGAGCTCCGATTTCCCAAAGAACAATCCCAGCAAACCACCCGCCTCCTCCTCTGACTCCTCTTCCGAATCGTCGTCTTCGGCTTCCTCGTTACTTTCCATATCGCTTGAGCCCATATCATCGTCCATGTCGACAGATTCATCGCTAGACTCCAAATTCTCAGTCGCTTGTGCGGTATCGGCAGCATCTGTATCTTCGTGATTCGGTCCGCTTGTCGGTGTTTCCGTATCGGCCGGTGTTTGCTCGAGGTCGGGAATGTGGGCATACTTTTCTCGTAGTTGTTCCTGTGTCAAGTTCTCATCACCCAAATCCTTGGCGTCCTCTTCCTCGTCGCCTTCATCATCAGATGACATGATGTCGCTGTCTGGATCATCATCGTCGTCCTCACCCTCGTCCGAAGCAAGGCCCAAATCGTCATCGTCATCGTCCGCTAGACTCATATCGTCGGTGAGTTCGTCAAATCCATCTTCTTCGTCTGACGGTTGCTCGGAATCCAATCCCGCGCGCCGCGCCTGGAGTTTCTGCTCGGACAGGTTCACGGCCTCGTTGAGTGCTGCTTTGACTCTCTTCTGCTCTTCTTGTTCCCATTCGACCAATCGTCGGCGATTGACTTCGACACGAACATTCTCCCACGTGCCAAACATGGCCCTGGCCACTGTCCGGTACCGAGCTATCCACAATTCCCTCTGTTCGGTTTCGATTTCTTCCGCAGACTTGGGTTGACGCCGGAGCCACTCGTCGCGACAAGCTTCAGCAATCTTCTTGGCTGTTGATCGATGTCGCTGCTGCTCTGCCAGCATGAGCTTACGAAAGTTCATCATGGCCTTGACCATATGGTCCTGACGAGCCCATTGTCGAGGTGGTTCATCCTCAGGTTCTGGGAGGAATATGGAACATCGCCCCTGGGAGAGCATTCCGCCATCTTCAACTTCTTTCTCAATTCGAAGAACGAGTTGGGCATCCTTCTCAGCCATCTCATCAGTGTAGGGGGGACCATCTTCAGAAGCCTGCAGGCCACCCTCCTCGACAGGGATGTCCCCACCTCGAGCCCAAAAGTCTTCAAAACTTGTCCCAATCTTGGGTCTCTTGCGAACCTGATCAGGGTGCACCAGAGGGATATCGCCCGATCGACCGACTCGTAGCTTAATTCGAGTGGAACGGGTAGTAGCATCACGCGCAGCTTTCGGGTCTGTTTTGTCGTTGACATCGCTAAAGCGCGCTGATCGTCGGGTTCTGGTTGAGGATCGAGGAGGTAGAGGAGAAGGACTTTGACGGCGATTGGAGCGAGAATAGGTTCGGATTTCTGTCGTGGGTTTCTTGGATGAAGACTTTGGGGTTGATGCGGCCGTTGACTTCGGTTGCGCTTTGGTGGCGGGAGTCGACTTGTGCGAGCCATTCGGTAGTTTTCTCGAGTTTCCATTGGACAGCTGAGGTTGGGGTTTCGGTCTCGACGGACTCGACTGCGTGCCAGCGATGGATCGTCTCGTAATTCGAGTCTTGCCTTGGGGCTGGAGTTCGAGGGGTAGAGTGTTGATGCGACCAGATTTGCGTCGACCATTCTCAGTAAAGGTGGTTGGGCCGTCAGCGCCTATCTTCTTCCACGGCGGTGACTCGATCTTGGGCTTTTTGGGTGTTGCGTGGGGCGTCGATTCTCCTGTTCGTCTTCTCTTGGCTGGTCGCTCATGGTCATGATCGTGGCCATTGGGTAGCTCATGTGTGTCTCCATTCATGGCAGACGTCGCATCTCCCTTGGCTTCATGACCATCGTGGCCGTTCATCGTACCGTTCGGCGCGTCATCTCCGTTGGTGCAAGGCTCGAGCGCGTCTTGCTCAGACTTGGTGGCATCAGAGTCCGACTTGGGCAGCACGTTGACGGGCGACGACGCGGTCTCGGGCATAGTAGCAACGTGGAGCCAGTGGACGCAGGGGGCGTATTCTCTGCGAAGCTATCATTTGGGGGGGAGAAATTAATGTCTACGGAATCGTAGCGCTTCAGCGGATATTCATACAAAGTTTGCACATGATCAGAGGCCTTGCGGGCGACCTGCTTGGGATTCAGTCGCAAAATCCAGTGTCGTCAGCAAAACTTTTGAGCTGGAGGAGAGTTGAGGACGCACGCCCTGAACCTGGCTTGAGACTAACCGAAAAGGGCCGACACGCGCCTGGCGTGCGCCCTTGATGCCTGAGGCGCCACTTTTCGGTTGAGAATCATCACAGCCTCGATTGGCTACAGCTTCAACACAGAGCCATCACCTCACGTCACAGAGCAATTGGGCGCCGACAACACTGTCACCTCGTCCGAGGTACGTCGCTCTGAAGCCATTGAGACATGGTCAATTGGTCGCGCTAACTCCTTATCCCTCTACAGATGCTCCCTCAACGAATTGTGCGGGCCTCGGCCCTGCGCAGCGGCATGATGGCTGCTCGACGACTACCCACCATCCAGCGACGAACCTTTCTTCCCGCCTCGTACACCGACAAGAAGGTCATCGACGCCAAGTATCCCGATGGACCTAGCCTGACCGAGGCCGAGGATCCCGGAATGGTCAGTGAAGGACCGGCAAAGCCGCTCAAATGAGCCGAGGAGCTGATGGATAATATCGCAGAACGGCGGCTACATCAACCCACCCGCAATCAAGCGTCAGTTCCGTGACCCTTACGGTACTTGGTGGGATCCCCAGGAGCGACGAAACTTTGGCGAGCCCATCCACGAGGATAACGATATGCTGGGTATCTTCTCTCCCTGGGAATACACCTGGACCACGACCGGCCCCGGTCTGATCATGGTCGGCACCTTTCTCGCCGTCTTCATGAGCGTCACCGGACTCGTCTACCTCAACTACCCCGATTCGCCCGCCTACCCCCGAGAGTTTGAGGGTGGCCTTGAGCGAGAACTGGGTGGTCCCGGAGCCACGAGGGTAGGTCAACCAGGCCCGTGGATTGTGCATGTGCTAACTGGAACAGGCCCGGATGGAGGGTGATGATGACCCTTGAGTAGAAAATGCTCATTTGTACATAAGAAAGAATGGAAGGGTTCAATGCAAGATGCATTCAATGGATGTTTGAGTACCGCGTAGCCGAGAATTGCACTGTGGATCAAGGCGAATTGCATGATGCGTGTGGATGTGATCAACGGCTGTTCCGACTGACCATGTTGAACGATAGTCACCGATTCCTGAATCGAAGCCCATGATCCTGAAATCTCACGTCTTCTTGTTGCGACTACCAGGCAGCCCAGGTTGGACATTTCGATCCGAACATAGATACGGCTGGAATAAGGGACCACGGCCTGCTCGGAGTCAATGTTGCCCCGCCCTGACGGCGCGTCTGTCGAGAATGGAAGCTCCTTCTATTCAAGATCCATCCGTCAATGTTTCCAGTGAAGTGCAGCCCCTAACACAGCCATCCTGAAGTTTCAACATCAGATAACGTCAACAACCTAGACACTATTACTACAGCTATATCAGCTAAGCGGCTACTTTTCAGCCCAGCTCCGCTACTTTTCAGCCCGTGATGCCCCCCATGGATGGACAAAGGGTGCCCACCTACATTCACATGCCGTCCCTCCTGGCTCCTTCCCAGCATTGCGAAGCCATCATGGCTTTTGTCAAGTCACGGGACAAGCTGCCTACCATGCTCGTGACTACCTCAACTCTTACAGTTCTCCTGATGCTTTAGTAAACAACCCAGGTCTTCAAACCGCGATCCTCATCCCTCCTCTGCTTGGTTACCTAGCACTCCACGACTGACTTTCCTTTCTTCCGATCTGCATCTTCTGCAGTATCGCCCTTTCTTGGCACCTTCATCACCTCTTGGTCACCTCTTCTCAAAATGAGGTACGAGGACTGGGATGTCCTCCTTTTCCCACGGGACTGTGGTATTCCCTTTAGAGAGTTCGGCGTCACCTGTCAGGTTGTTCAAGATACAGGTAAGAACATGCTCCCTAGGATACCGAGTTCGTCGCATCTAAACCGTGTCCTTCCAGAGTTCGCAAACCTCCACGGCATTTCTGGTTTGCCGACAGTAAATTGTTTTGTGCCTAGCCTCGCACCAGGAGCACCATTCCAGATCTCAATTCACTCGTGGAATACTCCCACCATCAGTCAATTCACCAAATCATACTCCAAGCATGTCAATGATGTCAAGTTCGAGACGAGGCTTTTCATTGATGGGCGTCTTGTTGCGTACGTCGTTCCTAGCCTTGCTTGGTAGCTCCAGTTCTCACACTCCCAGTTCCACCTCTTTGAATCGACAGTGCGATTGGCCGCATGTCATTGCGAACGGCTTTGGTAACGAATGATGTATTCGCCTCGAGGTAACCTACTAATCCCAGGCACAGGTTTCTCCAAGGATGGAAATCTCGAGACACTCAAGTTCCCTGCCTTTCAGCAAGAAATTCTTCAGCAAAGACAACGAAACGTAGGAGATGCCCTCGGCCGCATCAGACTCGTCATCAGTGAAGGATTTCCGCGCGATTCTTTGACCGTACCAATGGAGAGAGTCAACAACATTGTTGCTTTTTCGTTTCAGCATGCCCCCCAAGGTTTGTCCGCACCTTTAACCCGGTCGTCGTTCGCTAACCTTGGGTTCCAGAAGTCCTAGAAGGTGTAGGGATTGCTTGGCCAAACCCTTCCATGTGGCAACGATCCCCGAATACAGCGTCGATGTCCTTCCCTTCGTTTTCGTCCAATGTCACAACCCATGCCCACTCTCCACGACTCCGCACGAACGGCCAACAGAAGGCTTTGGCAGGGCTAACACTGCCTATGGTTCAAAGTGCCATGTTCAATGTGGCGACAAACCATGTCGAGGAACCAACCCAGGCGAGCTACATAGGGCCTCTGCCGAACACGGATGAGATCCCTGGCTGCAGCGACATTGTCGATGCGTTTGATGACACCAACGCCTACTTTGATTGGCCTGGTAAGGTTGGGCTCGGACTGAACAGTATTCCACAACAGTTTACTCCTGCCGTGTCAAAGTCAAGTCACAACTGGGAACGCTTGGGTGAGACCAACTTGCCTGAACGCAGAAGTTCAACCCGGGATTCCTCAGGGAGCGGATCTGATGAGACCCAACTCTCTTCTCTGGCTTTCTCTATCGACGACAAGGATCCCAAAGTGCTCCCCAAAACCTTCAACACGCCCTTACTTGCCGAGCGGAACCAACCAGGTTTAACATTATACCCTTGCCGTTCAAAACATGACACTAACAGTAGGCAGTTCCCTTCCCAAGCTTCCCGCATAACGCCGTGTTACCTGAAGACCTTGCTCTCTCCTTGACAGCTTCCCTTTTGAGCCAGCCTATGCCATTGCAGCCTCACGCTCCACCGACACGTACTTCAACTCCTGAGGTGCGGTCCCGCAAGGAAAATCGCAAGCGGCATTCGACATGCCCCATCCCGTCAACTCTGTCGACTAGTACTACTGTGGGATTGGATCATCATGATCAGCGAAAGGTGTCTCAGCAGCTGTACATCCCGTCAAATGGCAGTATCCCGCTTCCCCTCGCCCAATCTCAAGCGCGAGGCTCCAACAGTCCTCAGCCAGACCTGGCCAAGAGGTCTTATTCGATGAGCAAGTTTGTCAGCGCTCAGACCCCATCGGCTCAGAGTAGCCCACGGGAGTTTCCTAATCCCGAGGCTAAGGCTCCAGTCGAAAAGGGCAACAAGCGATCTCGCAGTTTTACGCCAGGATCCGCGGAGCGTTTCAAAGATGACGAATATGAGCATCAACGAGCGAGTCCCCGTATTCGACTGAGCCCGTTTTCAGAGGACCACCCACAAGACGAAGCTTGATGGATGTGCTCTCCGTATTGTTCTAGCACATGATATGCTGGCCACGGTCTTCTTTCTCTGTGTATGTCGTGTATCTCTTTGTTTCTCCCCCGCCTCGTTATGACCTTATACAATTGTCTATGGTAGGCCTTTTCATGATCATATCGTTGTAATAACTGGTTGCACCCCCCAATGTTCTGGAAGCGCAAGTTTGGGGTTTTGAACGTGGCGAATACCAGAATTGGTACACCTATTTGTCAATACAAAATACTTTTGAGATCGCTGACTTCTTGTGTGCCTTCGGAACTGCGGCTTGTCGAGGCTTGTGTGCTGATTGTAACACGCAACCTCAACTTTTGACTCGGGTTGGAGTAGAATCCTCCGGCCCGTTACAGGCTGACTTGTATGAGCTTTTACAGACTGTCCCTGACACCATTCACCCGCTCGTGTTAAGAGTCGGTGTCCATTCCTCGGCCTCGGCCTTTGTTCAAACTCCGACATGTTGCGAAACATCAGACAAGAACCCATCCCCACTGCGCTCGTCCGCATGCTGAGTACCTAGACTGGGGTTTGTTGGCCAAGGTAACACAACTCCCAGGCTGTACCTCGGTTCTGATGTGGCATAAAATGCTAACACCAATTCGATGGAGAGCCAGATGCCAAGGAAGAAGGCGTGGTCTTGCATCACTCGTCCGGCTAAGGCTGCTTCAGACATGACCGAGGATATTGATCTTCATTTCTGTTGTCAATAGCTTCACTCGTGTTTAGTCAATACGATGCGGTATCTTCTCCACGCCCCTATTCTGATCACGCGGTTCAACCCCCAAAACGACCACGATACCCATCTTCTGCATTGTCTCATTATCCATCCCGAGTCCTCTTACTCAGACAGACAGGAGAAAGCTTGATAGCCTTATTGGCCGGTCTGAAGATATGGGAAGTACGGCAGTCATAATGATAAGATTCAGGCATCCCAACAATACCGGCTTCCGGACTCCGTGGAGTCCTGGCACGGCTAGTTTTGTGGTGACTATGGCTACACGATCTCACAGTGGCACACTTTCTGAGGGATGCCTCCATCACCATCTCTCACGTTGTATGCTTTGGAGCTGCGCTGAAGGTGCCAAAACCGTCCAGTAAGGCCACAGGCCGCCATGCCTTGTACCCCAAAAAGCATGCTGGGTCACGGCTGCGAGTGTAGATCTTGCTGCAACCCTCCGCCTTGCTGTCATGTCGCCCGGTGAGAGTTAGCTCCGAGGTGAGACGAGGAGAATCATGGTCGACTCAGCAAGGTAAAAAGACTCCGCTGTATCACATTGTGCCGCATCCTGTTGGCAACAGAAGGTGGCAGAAGATTGAAAGGCGGCACTTTAACACGTGGATGGGGCAGCTTAAAGGGACATGTCCCAAGTCGAATCATGAGGTTCAACACTATCTTATTGCGTTGATACCAGACATTGAGAACAGTCGTATTGATTACGCGATAACCCATCAAAATGGCTTCCATAATGTCAGCCCCAGATTACTCGATGGCCGCGACATCTCGGTCACGCCTCAGCATTCGCCTACCGAGAGAATCTCTATACTCATCTCTCCAGGCATCGTCTCAATACTTTCACTTTGACTCGGAAACAGCCAAACTAGCTAGAAATGCCAATCAATGGCTCACTTCGAACCGAGACTCAAACCGAGACGAGAGCGGTGTTAGTCGACCGTCTTCCATCGCGCCAAGTCACTTTAGCGTTCGTTCTCTACCTATCGACTATGAGGTTCCTGAGCCGGACCGAAAACCCCATCCCGTGATGGGCTCAGTCCGGTACAGTGATATCCGACCACGATCAGCTGCCCCGACAGAAAGCACGGAGAAGCTTCAGCCTTCTCAAGATAATGCGGGTGATAATGTGACGAATGTGGTCGATGATACAGTGTACCCAACGGGCATGAAGCTTGCTCTAATCACACTGGCACTCTGTCTGGCCGTCTTTGTCATGGCACTCGGTGGGTGGCTCATTCAAGCAGGATGAGTTTCGCTGACACATCCCAGACAACTCCATCATTGCCACGGCCATCCCGAAGATCACAGATGCGTTTGGGAGCCTGAACGATGTGGGATGGTATGGCTCAGCGTACATGCTCACGACAGCCGCCCTGCAACTATTCTTTGGCAAGCTCTATTCTTACTGGAGCATCAAGTGGACCTTTCTTGTAGCCATCGCCATCTTTGAAGTGGGAAGCTTCATCTGTGGCATCGCCCCGAATAGCGTCACTCTCATTGTCGGGAGGGCCATAGCCGGAGTTGGCTCTGCCGGTATCTTTTGCGGGGCACTCACAATCCTTGCCTTCTCATGTCCCCTTCACAAGAGACCGATGTACACGGGCCTCATCACTGGCATGTGGGGTGTCTCTTCAGTTGCAGGGCCGCTACTTGGGGGTCTCTTTGCCGACAAGGTCTCATGGAGATGGTGTTTCTACATCAACCTCCCTATCGGTTTCGTCACCGTTGTCGTCATCTCCTTCTTCTTTCCCGATCCAGAGCGGGACATTGAGCCTGCGACTTGGCAAGTCCGTGTTTGGCAGCTCGATCCTATTGGAACCTGCATCTTCATACCAGCCACTGTATGTCTGCTTCTTGCTCTTCAGTGGGGTGGTATCGAATACGAATGGAGCGACTCGAAGATTACATCGCTTCTCATGCTGTCGGCCTTTCTACTCATCATCTTTGGATTCGTCCAGTACAAGATGGAGGACAATGCCACAGTGCCTTTTCGCATCTTTAAGATGCGAACGGTATGGGCGGGCGCGTGGTTCGCCTTTCATACCGGGGCATGCTTCCTCACAGCCATGTACTTCCTACCCATATGGTTCCAAGCAGTATTGGGTCAGTCAGCCGTCATGTCTGGAGTGAGTAACCTCCCCATGCTCCTCGGCATCGTCTGCTTCGCCATTATTTCCGGTGCGGCCGTCACGATCTGGGGCTACTACACGCCTTTCATGATCGTTGGCGGGGTCCTCATGGCAATTGGTTTCGGTATCATCACCATGTTTGAGGTCAACACCTCAAAGGCTGAATGGATAGGTTTCCAACTGCTAGCAGGAATCGGCGTAGGCATGTGTCTGCAGCAACCCCTAATCGCGGTACAGGTAGTCTGTGACATGGTCGACCTCCCCACAGGTACAGCACTCATCGTCTTTGCCCAGATTCTGGGTGGCGCGCTATGCATCACGGTCGGCAACACCGTCTTCACCAACACTCTCGTGGACAAGATCCGCGAGTACGTGCCAGGGTTGGATCCTTACTTTGTTCTAGGGACGGGCGCTACAAACATTCGCAATGCTATCCGTGCAGATCAACTTGATAGTGTGATTTTGGCGTATAATGATGCATTGACGGCGAGCTTCTATGTCGGGGCTGGAACGGCGGCGGCTGCTTTTGCTGGTGCGTTGTTGGTGGAGTGGAGGAGTGTGAAGGGGAGGAACATTGAGTTGGCTGCTGCATAGTGAGTGAGTGGATGTTGTTGAGAAGAGACTGTTTGTGATGGTAGTTATGTGTCTGCATTCATATGAGAACGAGTTTGAAGCAAGAATAGTTACGATGGGCCTCGTGCGACAGTGAGAGTTGTTATCGCGATAGGGACGTCGTTGAGTCGGGGAGGTGGCAACCTTGCTCCATCCTCTGGCAGATATTGTAAGGGAGCACAATGACCAGTCGATTGTGGGCTCAGTGGATGAGACTAGGTTCTCAATATGTCCACCGATCCCCAACAAAGCCTAACATCCGGTATGGTGTAGTGGCTAACATTTCGCGCTCTCAGAACCTGAGGGATAAGTACCGCGGAGCCCAGGGTTCGATTCCCTGTACCGGAGTTTCTTTTTGCCGTTGTCGCCAATGTTCCTCCAGCCATTTGGGCGAGTTGGTGATCGTGTTTTGTGGTGTTGAGTCAGACAGGATCCGATGACCTCTACTTGGAAACTCTAAAGCATTATTTTTGGCAATGCGCGGTATAGTAGCAATGGGTAACAGTCAGTAATGTTAGTTTGCCAGTCAGTCAGCTCAATTGGTTGGGTGAAGAAGGACGAGAGAGGTGAGCGAAAATACCGCGTTCTGGTCACGTGATCACAATGAGCAGCAGATGAGCAGAACACCTCGAGCACGAAGCTCAAACTACCAGAGTTAGTATAATGGGCGTGTTAAACTTCTAAATTACTATCGTATTTCATTACAAATTCCCCCTAACGTTTGATTAGACCGGGACAGTCAACCACGTCAACCCACGGGACATTGTGTAAAGGTGACTACCTACCCATTAAACGGGAATGGATGCATTTCTACCCCGGGGACTCTCTCACCACCGACGCGTCCAACTTTAGCAATAAACTGTTTTAAAATCGAGAAAGCTATAACCTTGATTATCTCATATTATCTCTTATCCCCCGAGGAAATGAAAACACCCATTACATAGCTAGGTAATTGATAGATATCACAGTGCTGACAAACCATGGACTGGTTACCCTAGATCTGGACTCTGAGTTGTCATTTCCGCCCGAAGGATTGGTCGATTTCGCCTTTTCGAAGGAATATTGATCCATTCATTGGCCAACATACGCCTCAAGATCCACATCAAAGGGCGGTTTGCGATATCTCAGGATGCAATAGGAAAGATTCCCCTGCCATCAAGTGAGTCAGTAGAACGTACAGACGGCCGAGATCGCAGAAATAAAGGATGCGCAGAGGCTATGACTTGATCTTGACGTCTTAAAAAGTGGTTTCTCCTCATCTGTTGAACCCTACTCCTCCATCAACTCCAACATTTACCATCAAATAGCCACCATGTCTGCTTCAGAGACCTCATATGGTAGGCCCATCTACTCAATCCCATCGTCGCGTAGCTAACCGCGTAGTGACGGTCGACGTCTTTACCAACAAGAGGTACACGGGCAACCAACTCGCCGTAGTCGACATCAACAATGTAAACCTCTCAACCACGCAAATGCAAAAAGTCGCCCGCGAATTCAACTTTTCCGAGACAATCTTCCTGCGACAGCCCTCATCCGGAACACCCCAGATCCGCATCTTTACTCCAGTCAACGAGATGGAGTTTGCGGGGCACCCCGTCATTGGAGGTGGACACGTCTTATTCCGACGGCTTCTATCGGGACCGAATGCGAAGCCGTTGGACAAGGAGGCGATTGACGTGCAGACTAATGCTGGTGTTGTTACGTTGAAGTATCATGTCAAGGCTGAGACTGTGGCTGCTCAGATTCCGCATAATGTGCATATTCACGAGGTGAAGGCCTCAAAGAAGGCTATTCTCGATACGCAGGGTAGTCTTGCTGCTGCTGCCGACACGCTCAAGGATTCTTACCCCATTTCGTCAATCGTCAAGGGCGTCACCTACGTCTTGGTAGACTTTACGGATCACCCCGACAACTTTGCCGGTGTGCTCCCCGGTCCATGCCCCGACGTTCCTCTGGATAATGAGTGGTCGCCCTCATTTGTCGGCACCATGTACTACCGCGTCCTAGGAACACGCGAAGAGGAAGGACGGAAGGTATACGACCTCCGCGTGCGGATGATTGCCATCAACCTCGAGGATCCGGCCTGTGGAAGCGGTTCTTGCTCTCTGACGGCGTACCTCGCTCTTCAAGAAGGAGGCGCGAACAAAGCGTTCAGATTCTACCTGGACCAGGGGTCTGAGATTGGGCGGGACAGCAAGATTATTGTGGATATTGTGTTGAATGAGGGTGGTGATGGTATTTCTTCTGTGTTGTTGTCTGGACAGGCGGCGCCCGTTTCTCGAGGTCAGCTTTTGTTGCCAGAGTAAGAGCTGGGTTGGAGTGATGGTTGGGAGTATGACACAATTTGCAACGCTTCCAGACTCGCCATTTGTATGCAGAAAATTTTATAAGAAATACACAAGTCACAAATCGTCGTGAAAACACCAAAAGGGAACGTGTGTGATGCTTTGAGGGCGGGGAATGGAGGGTCACGATGAGGATGGATGTGATTTGTTCGAGGCGGAGCACAGCACCACCCACGGCTGCAACAGAGCCATCCTCCAGTCCAAAGAAGACTCAGCAAGAATGGTTTACATGATGGATCACAAAAATAATCTCGAGCGAGCTATCTAATCCTGAAAAACATGAAAGTTGCTCTTCTACAAAGAACACCGACGTGACACATCACAGACATCCCCCAGCCCCCATTTATGTCCCAGAGAGCAGCACCAGGCTCATCCATCACCTGGAAACTTGGGAAAACCTGTCCCAAGTCCCAGAGCCAAAACAACCTTTCCACAACGTCAAAAAGTTTGTGGATCACCTCCAAATGCAAAAAACAAAAGATTAGGGCTCCGCCGGGGTTTGAACCCGGGGCCTCGCGCAGCTGAGAAGCTCCCAAAGCGCGAATCATACCACTAGACCACGAAGCCAAGCTGATTGATGACAGGAGGGTTGAAAATGTGGTATATGTGGCCTTCTTTGATCTCAGGGGAAGACTTGACCAATTGTTGAGTCACTGCGGCGAAAAGTGGACCCAGTGGACCCGAGTGGGTCTCACCAATTTCCTCTTTTGTTCTGTCTTTCCTCTTCTGATCTTTGTTACGAGCAACTGCTCTGTTAAGATGGGGGATCCGCGTGTTTTCATGATGTACATTTCACCTTCATACTAGACGAAGACCTTTCAACTTGGGAAGTTCTCGTTTTGTAGGTGTTGGCTCAGGTGATGGAGCTTGATGGTGGAGTACCTTGGATCTTCACGGTTGACGTCTCCGGCAAGAATCCCACCAGGATAAGGCAAAGAACAATAAACCGAGATTGTGAGGAACGACAAATCGGAAGAGAAGTAGGAAATAGAAATGGAAATGGCGAGGGGGTAGCGATGTGCCACGTACTTTTACTTGATACAAGGCGGTTAACACAAAGATCTTTGTTAGAGGTCAATCTCGCTGAGGCTCGTCAGGGAGTGTAATCACAACCGAGTTTGAAGCGTATTTCTGTGAAAACTGATTGATGTATTATCAGATTAAGTTAGGCAATAAGACGATCAAAGTAAGTACTGGTAGAGAAATCCACCAAATAAACCACCTCATAGAGGCACCAAGAAGAGTTAATCCATCATCCATGTACTCGAGAATAGTACTCGCCCGTCATTATTCCTCCCATCATTAACTGCTGTGCATCTGCCAACCCTTAGTAGTACTTGGGGTTCTTGGGGTCAGTAAGGTCAAAGATGACAACACTGTGAGGTCGGGCACCACCACGGGTCTTGGTGAAAATGTCCTCAAAGTCAATGGTGCGGTTGAAGCTGAGGGAGCCGTCCTCGTTAATGTCGATCCAGTGGCCCTTGTAGTCACCAGGAGTGTTGACGATGGAGATCTGCAAACGTTAGCGGTGTCAAGTCGGTAGAGACACAAAACTTACATCTCCAGCCTGTACAAAGTAGCCAGTGACGAGAAGGTTCTTCTTGTCGGGAGAAATCTTGACGTAGTGGGGGCCAATGATGGGCTGGTCCTCGTTAGGGTCATCAAGGCGCTTGATGTTGTCGAGGTCGGAAATGTCGAGAGCAGCGACGTGGTTGCCGAGGGTAAAGGTAAAGTAGGCGAGCTTTCCGTCGTCGGAAATGTCAGAGTAGATAGCCAGAGAGTCCTTGGCCTTGTCGCCAAAGTCGTAGAGGAGCTCGGCGACACCCTGGTTACCCTTCTTGTCCTTGCGGAAGGGGTAGATGATCCAGGCTTGACCGGGACCGACGGCACTGTAGACTGTTAGAGGTGGGTAAGATAAAAAGTTTGGATGACTTACGTGGCGATAGCAGCGCTCTCCTTGTTACCGGGGATGAACTTGACGTCCTGAATACCTTGACCCTGTGACTGGTTAGACACTGCATGTTTGTTGGATCAGAAAATACTCACGTTGGGGATGGTGATGGTGGAGATGATCTTGCGAGAGTCAAGGTCCCACAGACGCAGAGTGTCGGCCTTCTTGATACCAGCAGTGGGCTTCAGAATGGTAATAGGAACGACAAAGTCAGAGGTGAGAATAATCTTCTTCTCAAAGTCGACGCTGAGACCGTGAGGAGAAAACTGCTCTCCGAGAATGTTGAGAGTGCCCTTGACATCCTCGGGCCACTCGTGGATGATGTTGCCATTGGCATCCGTCTCGACGAGACGACCGGGAGAAGTACCAACGGCACTGCCCATGTAGGTGATGAAGAAGCCACTGTTACTGTTAGCAGAGGGATTGTCAAGATGACATAGGTACGTACCCATCAGGCTTGGCTCGGATCTCATCGACAATCGAGCTGAGAATACCCCGGTTGCTGTGATCGAACTTGGGATGGTAGGGGTCCGTGGTGTCAAAGTAAAAGGCGGTGTCCTGAGTCTTTAGGAGAGACAGGAGACCACCTCCCACCAGGGTCTTGCCATCGAGAGATGATCCAAGATGGTGAGGCGAGTTGCCGCTGGAGGGGACATCAGTGATGTAGATGATCTCACCAAAGGTGTCCTGAACATGTTAATGCTGCACAAAGCTGCGTGAAAGATTTGCTCACATCGTCCAAACTGGCAGTGACGAGGAAATCGGCATGCTTGTTATCACCAGCACCAGTCCAAAAGTATCCAATCTTCTTGGGCTTAATGTTGGAAACCTTGAAAGGAGGACTATCCAAAGGAGGTGTAGGGACCTGAAGAATGGGCAGCGGAGGAGCATTGTCGGCCAAAGGCTCAGTGACACCCGGGATCTTGGGGATCAGAGGGGGAAGACTGAGGCCTAACCTCTTGTCGAGGTTGGCGGGAGATGCCGAGACCTGAGTGGCCAGGGCTCCCAGGAGGGTGGTGAGGGAGATGAGAGAAGGCATTGTCAAAGATTGCTGTTGTCACTCTGGTGAGGATGTGAGCAAGTTGATGATGTGAGATGGAGTGATGAGAAAGTTTGAGAGAGTTTTAGAAAGGTTATATACTTGGTGAACCGCCAGTTCTTTCTTGATTCCATCTCCTATTCCTCAACACCAACCACTTTTCAAGAATTGTATCATCAAGCCTCACAAAGACACAATTGAACCTCATGATACACTTTCAATCTCACGGCTATCACAATTTCCGAAACTACAGCCTCGCTGTCGCTGCTCTCTTCCTATATGCCGTCTAGTCTGAATGGTGTCATGGCGAGGTATTTGGAGGATCCGATCATTGTCGGTCATGATCTGCAAAGCCAGGTGCGTCGGACTCTCGGTGATGTGACGTATCGGCAGCTGCTACGAGCAGTCATTCGTTGAGAGGTGACATGTCCGCCAGACTGGGACTGTCACTTGCCTTGTTCAGAGTGCAACTATCCCCTGGACGTGCATGAACCGGACAGAAGAGGTAAGCTGAGACAAGCATACGGTAGACACGCTTGTCTTGTCTAGCCTGAGTGAGAGCAAAGGTTAACGGCAACAACGTTGTGCACCGTTGCGTGTCATTGAGTTGTCGTGGATATTTCGATCAACAGCTCTAACGAATGACATCACTTTCGGGGCATATTGACAACTCGGCATTTCACCTACAAACTCTCAGCTCGACAAAACATGTAATCAGCCTTATACAACCAGCGACCTTCCGAGAGACCGGTAGTTGAAAAGACCTGACCAGGGGTAACAGCCAAGACGGCCCCTTCGGGAAGTAGCTTGGCAGGCTAGTATCATTGTCTTGGCTCGATATGTGAGGGATCTTCGCGGTAGCTTTGAATCTGGGGAGAAACGCCTTGTTAGGCGCGATTGCGACTTCCATCCCTTGTGAGCTGGCATACTGGGATCCACGCCGATGGACCGACGCGGCGCGGGTGATGAGAGATGCCGCGATGGGATGTATCGTGGGGGTTTGCGGCCTGAGCTCACTGATCCATGTTTCTGTCACAAGGAACTATTGTCAAGCACTTGGCACTCGGTCAATGTGATGGCTCTGCAGTTCAAGGGTTCAACTCAACCAAGTCATGAACACTCAGACTCAGCCATGTAAACTTCCACATCAACCAAGCCAAGCCGATCAACAGGAACAAGCCGTTAACCCTCCAAATCCAGTCGACGATATTCATTACCTTGAATGTATGCTTATACGTGATTGCACAGCGCAACCCTCTGATTCGCCAGCCCCATCTTGAGCCTCAGCTAGCATTTCGCAGATCAATCACGTTATCCGCACTTGAATGTCGACAACCCCGGATTCACATTACCACTCACACAAAACGGAACCTTTTAAGACAAAAAAAAAGAGATGGTCTCATTTGGTTGGAAATAAGCGCGCTTGTATCCTTCTTGGCAGTTGTTTTGTAGATCTTGTCATTCCGCATGTTCGGAAGGGGTTTGCGCCGGGTCGTGATGGGATGGTTGCATTTTTTGAGCACGACATGGTGGGTGTGGTAGGTAATTTTGATGAGAAGACGCAATTGTTTGGCGCGATTCGATGTGAACTTTTTAATCGATAGTTTCATACGACATTGACGATCATTGTCTTTTTGAGAGACGGCAGGTGGTGTTCATCCCGCGTTGTGTAAGTGACGTCGGCAGTGTGAAATGTCGGCATTGAGGTTGTGTGGTGTTGGCAATTTCCAGCGCGTTAATTGTGGTGATTGGAGAACTAGAGAAGACGGGCTTAAGGATATAAGATACCTCGTGTGGCAATTCTTGATGTCTGCATCACTCCCTCTTCAAGATACCCATCCTTCATAGCTCAGTCTCTCTTTACTCTCTTCAATTGTCATCAAGATGAAGGGTGCATCTCTCATCTCCTCTGCCCTAGCTTTGTGCTACGGAGCACAGTTTGTCGCTGCTGCCCCCTCTGCCGATGTTGAGAAGCGCGACGGTCCTGGCTTTCCCAAAGGCCAGCCGTACGATGGCAAGGGAAAGGGCAGCATCATCGTCGGTACGTTTTCCACCCCATGCTTCATCCATCAATACTAACATGATAGTAGGCGGCACCAACAAGGAGCTTGATCTTCAGAACCCTGATAATCTCGGCCGTCAGCCTACGGATAATGGTGTTGTTCCCAACCTCAAGTGGAGCTTCTCCGATTCCAAGACTCGTCTTCTGAAGGGTGGTTGGGTTCGTGAGCAAGTCATCCAGGATCTTCCCTCTAGCCATGACATCTCTGGTGCCCAGCAGCACTTGGTCAAGGGCGCCATTCGTGAGCTCCACTGGCACCGTGTTGTACGTCTTTCTCAAGTTCAGCCCAGCACCACGGATGGACTAACACGTCTAGGCTGAATGGGGTATTGTCTATGAAGGCTCCGTTCTTGTTTCTGCTGTTGATGAAAATGGCCGATACCAAGAAGAGGTTCTCAACTATGGTGATATCTGGTACTTCCCCAAGGGAGCTGCACACACCATTCAGGGTCTCGCCGATGAGAACGAGTACCTCTTGGTCTTTGACGATGCTGACTTTGACAAGATTGGGCAAGTCAACCACCTACCCTCAACACCAATAACTACTAACAAGTCACAGTACAACATTCATGGTAGACGACTGGATCAACCACACCCCCAAAGACATCCTAGCCAAGAACTTTGGCGTCGACCCCTCCGTCTTCGAAAACGTCACCAACCCAAACCCCTACATCCTCCCCGCCGAAGTCAGCAAGAAGAACGTAACCGACGGACCAGCGGGCGAGCTCGAGGGTGACAGTTCCTTCGTCTACCGCACATTCCAGCACGAGCCGGAAAAGATTGGTGGCACGGGCGGCAAGTTCTGGAAGATTGACTCTACAAACTTTCCGGCTAGTAAGACGCTTGCTGCTACTTTTGTCACGCTTAAGCCTGGTGGTTTGCGAGAACTTCACTGGCATCCTAATGTATGTGGACTTGATTGTGTTTTTGAAGATGGGTTACTGACGTTTGTTAGGCTGAGGAGTGGCTTTACTTTCACCAAGGCAAAGCCAAGGCGACTGTCTTTATTGGCAATGCCGCTGCCCGAACCTTTGACTTTTCTGCTGGCGACACTGCTGCTTTCCCTGATAACTCTGGGTGAGTACCCTAAAGCCTTATAGTGAAGCATATACTGACATGTATAGACACTACATCGAAAACACTTCTGAAGACGAGGACCTCATCTGGATTGAAGTCTACAAGTCGGAGCGTGTCGCCGACATTTCCCTGACTCAGTGGCTTGCTCTGACTCCTCCTGATGTTGTCGCTCAGACTCTTAATGTGTCTATTAGCTTTGTTGAGAGTTTGAAGAAGGAGAAGCAGGTCCTCATTGAGTAGATGTCCTGGTTATTCACATGATCTCACGAGGGAGTTGTATGAATGACTCTGATGTATTTAATTCTGATCTTGATTGATCGCCTCTTAATTTAATTCTCCTACTTATTGAACTGTGCCTGCAACCCTGAGATTCTCCTCGTGATTGCTAGGCTCTCCTCCTGTTGGTCCTGCTGCGTAGTATCGAGCCACTCACGCTGCATCATGCCTGCGTAAATGCCCTCTACGCAAGGGTACCCTAACTTCTCTTTGTAGTTTGGCACTCGGTTGTCGACGACCCATAACCCGTACCACATGTTTATCCTCGACTAAAGCCCAACACTCGGCTCGCCTGGACTTAAGGGATGCTAGCCAGCCAGCCACCGCATCGCTTCACGACTCTCGCTTATACCCATTAAGGTTATCTACGCCAATCGACCACGCACGCATCGAGCGGTCACGGGAAGGGCTGCGTGGGCTGACGATTAGTCGGCAGGCCCGTTGGACTATTGAAGCTATTGAATGCTGGCGCGCAAGAGAAATCAATAGAACTGTGCAGACTAACAAGTCTTCGTGCATGGATCGAGTCTAGAACCTCTTTGTTTTCGGCTGGGGCTGGACCAGGCGCCGCCACTCCCACTTCTCTTCTTGACGACACTCGAGTATGAAAATAGTTGTTAAAAGACGAGTTTGGGTCATGATATCATCATTTATCCAATATATAACACAACCTGTGAGAAAAAGAACAAAAAGAGAGGGTAGGACAATATGCAACAGCTCTTGGCTTTGCAATACATGCGTGAAAGTCTAGACCTTGAGCTTGGCAGGGGTGTTGACTAGGTCCCACCGCATCGACCCCATAACCCCAGATACTATTGCCGTGTGCGTCGTCTTCAGCTTCAATATTTCACGGCCCTAAGATTTCAGCTTGCAACGTGGATCCAGGGTCTCGATCTCTGGTGGATAAGTCTTGGTAGTGGGCGAGGCCGCCAAGCAAGTGTATATAAGTCCATATGTCTCGCTTCAAGCGACTTGATCAACTCGGCTACCTTGGATATCCTCAATTCCCCAATCATGCACTTCAATACTGTCGCCGGGCTCGCTTTGAGCATAGTTGGCTCTGCCTCTGCCTTTTCTACACCCAAGCTCCCCGCTTCTGGTCTCTGTCCTACTAACCAGTACTGGGATACTGCCAAGGGTTGCAAGAATTTGCCCCCTCCTGCAAAGTGCTCCTCTAACCAGTACTATGATACTCTCAAAGGCTGTGTGAGAGGAAACCCTCCTAGTGGACCTCCTGGTCTACTATGTACTATCGTCAAGACAGTGGTTACCGTGGCTCGTCAACAGCTGCCTGCCTCATCCTTTTGCTCCTCCTATCTGAGCATCCCTGTCGTGACAAAGTCGGCGACCGTGACTGCCTATACCACGTATGATTGCCTTTATACCCTCTTTTCTTCTTTGTCAGGCTCTTACATCTTTCAGGACCATCACCAACACCAACACTGTCACGTCAGGCGTGACTACAGTCATCGATTCGACAAAAACCATCACCGACGCTACAGTAACTGCGACTGTCACCGAGCCCAGCACTCTCTCAACCAAGACTACAAGCACCTCAGTCATTTCCGCCGTCACAACTACTACAATCACTGATTGTGCAAACCCCATCACCCGAAAGAAGCGTGCGGTCAGCCCGACCGGTTACAAGAACGATCCTACATGGTTGGAGGATCACGGCATCGATCCCGTGGCCGATGAGAAGCGCGGCCTCATCCCCAAGCCAAAGTGCTTTGCCAACTACGTTGATCCTGCTGCCATCTCGTACGCCTGCAACTGCTTGAGTGTTCCAGCCCTGACCATCACTTCAACCACTACCCTCCGCACCAAGACTACCACGGCCGTCACCACCGTAAGCTCCCTGTCTCACCTTAAACCCAACATCCTCACTAACTCATGTTCCTAGGTCCCCTCGACTGCAAAGGCCACTGCTACCGAAAAGGCCACCGCCACCGACACTAAGACTACCACCCAACTCGTGGCCACTGTCTACACCGAGACGATCGTTGAGAGGTCAACCACCTACACCTCTACTCACACCGCACTCTCCCCCACCTTTACTATTGTCGCCTCGAGTGGCAAGTACACGGGCAACAAGCTTTACGACCCCAACTACATGAGCTACGCTGCCATCGACTGGGCCGGCCCCATGCTTCTCTTCACCCTGGGAGATGACGGCACCCTGACAGCCCAGAACCAAGGCCTAGCGGGCCAATTCGCCGTATCCGACCCTGACGCGGGGAGCTACAGCGCCGAGCCAATCTTCAAGCCTCTCTCTGGCAAGCTGCAGAAGCTGGTCGTCACTGTCACGCAGAATGACGATGGTACTTGTCCTTTGACATTCCAGGGAGCGCGTGGCAGCGTCAGCTTCGAGTGCGGTTCTTTCTGGCGTGTGGGTAGCGAGGCTGATCTCGCTAGTTACAACGGCTGCAGTAGGATGGACATGATTGCTGTCGGTAGCGAGGATCAGTAAAAATTCCTGGAGCGTATGCATTGAGGGTTGATGAAGTATTGATGAAGTACACGATATCATGTAGTATATAGCTCTCCCTATATATATTAACGACTCCCCAATATCTTATGCTATTCCTGTGACACTCTATCTTCCATTAATCACCAAATCTCAGCACTTTCCCTCGCCTAATCCGGCATCCGTTTGTCCGTTTCTTGGTCGGCCGGCGTCGGGTCCACTTACCGACCTCCGACACGGCCCCATAATTGAATGACTCGGGGCCGATAATGCCGGTCTTGCTATCTTCTAAGTATACGGGTTAAGTAATGCCTCTGTCTGGAATCGGAGTATGTTATCGGCCAGTTTTGGTCCTTGGCCACGATCAGCAGTCTCGTTATCTATCTGCCAAGGGTTGGGTAGGCTATCACACCACAGTTGGCCTTTGCCGTATGATCCGTCATTGCTTGCTTATCAGTTATCTACGGGTGTCAAATGTTTCGTCTAGTAACTTGACAGGACTCAAGATTCGGAGCATGCCGATATATGTTGACACAATTTATCAACTATTGAGTGGTGTTTCTATCTTAAGCAAGTGCACTCACAAGCCACGATGGCGTCTCAGCATCATAACTACCACAGCAAGCAGCTTCCACACACCCAGCCAAACTTCCAAAGTACATGCCCCTTCCAGTCAATCCCGGTCCGTAATGAGCATACTTTCCAGAGTTTGTCATGATTGTCTTTGCCGCCGGCGGAATCGCTGGCTCAGTGATCATGCACCAGCACGTATCAGTAAGAATCTGCACGCCGAATCGTTCCAGCTCGTCTATCAATCCAGCTTGGCTGGCGAGGCCATACGTTGAGCGACTGCAGGTTACAATCATGGCAACGCTCGCTGACTTTTCTCTACCTTTGCAGAGACTTGCGAGCTTTCTAATCTCAGAGAGGGAAAAGTGCGGGTTTCCGAGGGACACGAGGTCGATGGGTTGATATCTCGGAGCACTATTCAACTTTTCCCAGCACGCCATGAGTTCCGTAAAGTTCACCTCGACGGAAGCGAAATCAAGTGTAGCCACAGACTCGAGAGTAGTAGCCTCTGGTGTCACCCCGACGATGTGGAACATTGGCGCACTGGAAACTGTAGCGAAGGCGGCTCCAAATGCCTTCAAGTCATCTTTTGACAAATCAAAAGATTCCAGTCCTACTACCACGGGAATTTGACTCGTTGCTAAGGATCCGACGTAGTAGCCTAGCAAAGGTGGAAACGAGTCATCGACGGCTTTGGTGGATTCAAAGCCTGAGATCTTGACACAGACCGAGGCTAGTCGGTTGGCGTCGATGTGAGGGCCTCCTTTGGGCGCTCTCCCCGTCAGGGCGATGGAAATGTCGAGAAAGTCGGGATACTTCATCGTCCTTGCTCCCAGCACGCTGTTGGCATACACAACAGCATTCGACTCTGCCCAGGCCACTTGATCACCTAGCTTAGGGGCGGTATCGAGTTGATATGGCGCGCAAGTAAATGTCGGCCGTGCTCCCATATCTGTGTAAGCCTTTCCAAGCCTATCAGCGGCTTCACCAAACGTAGTGTCGATTCCCAAGGCACGCCATCGTTTCTGATCAACTGAGATGGAGTTGAGGGATGTAGGAACTCGGACCTGACCTCCCCAGTCTCTAAGTCTCTCGGCTAAAGCCAGAGTTGCGGGACCGGTGTAGACACATCCATCAACGTGGACTTGTGTCACGTCCATCAACTCAGTAGCCCCGAGGACATGTGCCATGCGTAGCACGATTCGAATTGCCACACGCGATGCTTCTCCATGGTCGCCCTTTAGGAATGCCGCATCGAGACTGGAAAGTTTGACGCCTTCCAAGGTCGGTGTAGATTCAAGATCCAGAGAATCTTTTCTGATATCGCTCGAACGGCGTGCTTGTTGTCTTGGCAGCTCCTTGGTCGAAACATGACCCTCATCGACGTAGATATTGCGACCGTTGAACTTCAAAAGCTCCCGAAACTCCTCCTTTTTCAAAACCACGACCGGGATTGATTTCTGAAAGACTTCTTCCGCAATCATAACCCCCAAAGTGAGGATATCCTCCCGTCTTTCAAAAATCATGGCCTCGGGAGCTTTCCCGTTGAGCAAGAGCTCCAACACAATCCCGCTACCGGTACAAGAGCCTCGACCTCCTGGAATAGCGAGGATCGAGTTTTGAAGACGTTGTCCGCTCAAGGGGTGGTGGCGGTCGATGATCTCGCTCTTTTCTGGGTCGACGCCTCCCCAGAAGCTGAGCTCGAGGCTGCTGGCTACAAGCTTGCCTGAAGCCTTGCCTTGGACGTAGGCAGTGCCGGAAAATGTGAAATCATCGAGAGACCCCATTGTATCGGGTGATACCGCAAGTCACTAAACGTTGAGGCAACTATTTGATAGGGGCTGGTTGGGTGAGATTTGATAGACGTTCCTGATATCAACATTAGCTCTCTTGTCTTGTGATAAGAGTCAGAAACAAAAACCCTCACAATGATATTAAATAGGTCTTGAGCTGAATGCTCTAATGACGGCACTGTTTGGAACCAAGTAGTCCAAAAAGTCCTTCTCTAGTGTCCCTAATATTGGCCGTCTTTTCAACAAAGGATGACTTGTTAGCCTGCTATACCCAGAAAGCGTCTTGTCAAGAACCATACCGCAATTATATAGACTCGAATTACGCGCCCTCCATGTACAGAGGGGTAAGGGAACCAAGTCAAAGTGGAGTAAAAGTGCTCGAAAGTGACAGCCACAACAACAGATCGATCTCTTTCGAACCAAATCAGCGGCGTGTTATATGTAATACATAATTAGAAAGTTTTCAGTCCCTGGTGACCCTAAAGGTAGGGAATCCAAAGTATATAGATTCGGACGCCACGTGACATGCCCGGATATCACCCACTCTAGAACCGGCAAGTGATTCCGGTAACTGTCAAGAGATTCCGATTGGCGCCAAGATCAACTGCCGTATTCTACGTCTTGTCGACAACTTCATCAATATCTCTACCTTGATCAAGCTTGAACCAAACTGTTGGATTACAGAGGATGCCAACGGCCAGTCATCCATAGTCTGAATAAACGGAAAACCCATCTCAGGTGAGGACAGATAAGCGAGCGCAGTATCCAATTTGGGATGTAGTCAATGAGTCGATATTCCATGGAAGGCAACTGAATTCTTCGAGATATTGCTCTGGGGTCTCGTGATTCTTACCGGAGCTTCGGGTAGTTGATAAGAAAGGAGCGTGATATGATATGTCCTGGGTACTCACAAGGATAAGTAGCCGTCATGTTCCCCGGATCAGGCTTCTTCAAACCTGCCTCTGTGTCCACGTGCATCTACATTGTCCTCTAAAGACCCTGTTCAACACCATGGCAAATCTAATCTAACCTCGGCCATCACTCGCTGTCTCAACAATTCATCGGGGCCACAAGCCGACCCTTCAACCTCAAACAGCCGACTACAACCACGACCAGAAGTTCCTCCCCCGTAGCATCCGAGGTGTGAGATAAGAATGAACCCCTTGTCCTCATCGTACGGTGAACCCTGGACCGTTCTTTATCACCCCGCATTACGCCCTGTGGACTGCTCCAGGGGGGGAAGCGGTAAGCGATCCCGGGATTACCTTGTCAAAGGGAAAAGTTGAACTATCTCGACCCACGTGGCTCCACCTTGGCAAAGTTGGCCGAGGGTATCAGAGTAAAGATGCCAATCAGTGACCGTGCCCGTACATCCTTTATCTTGATTACCCTTTGCCGTATCTGTTAGGAGCCGTATCTGTTAGGAGCCGTATCTGTTAGGAGCGTAGCTTCGTATAAGTGTCCCCGGGTGGGCCTCCCGACATCATGGGGCCGGATCGCCGACATTGACGGGATGGCGTCCCGATGTTTCTTTGGAATCTGGGGTAGGCGACAAGTTCATGTCAATCAGCCTCTGTGATCCACAGGGTGAGAATAGGCATGTTAGAATGCGAAGGTGAGTCGTAATACCCCGGGCCCATGTTCTCGGTCACTCGGGTCAGAACCAATGGAACAGGACGACGTGATGTTATCTATAAATACTGCGACGTTGCACCGCTGGATGAAATAGATCACACTCAGCTTTGTCTTTTCAAGGCAGTGAGCAGCTGTTTTCAAGTTTCTAAATCATTCATCTGGTCGACACTCATCAAGTCATGGAAAAGGACATTGAAACAAAGGGACAAGGGGATGTACCCCAGGATGTCAACTTCCGAGCCATCGCTGAAGGGACTTCTGATCTCGTCTACCAAAATGATCAACTTGAACGTGGACTGAAAAGTCGACACATTCAGTTCCTTGCCCTTGGTGGAGCGTAAGAACCCCTGAACAACTTATGCTAAGAAACGTGTTTAACTTGAATTCCTAGTATCGGCACTGGTCTCTTTGTTGGTTCTGGTGTAACCCTTTCCATCGTCGGACCCCTGCCTCTCTTCTTTGGTTACATTGTCATGATGCTCATCGTGTGGAACATCATGAACAACCTAGCAGAGATGGCTACTCTGTTACCCGTCAAAGGTGTTACAGTCCCATACTTTATCGACCGGTTCGTCTGTCCGAGCTTGGGCTTTGCCGCTGGCTGGAACTACTGGATGGCATATGCGTTACTCATCGGTGCCGAGGCGTCAGCCGTCGCCATCCTCTTTGACTATTGGAATACAGATGTCCATGCTGCTGTCTGGCTGACCATCTACCTTGTCGTTATTCTCGCTCTCAACATTATTGCCGTTTCCTTCTTTGGAGAAGCCGAGTTTTGGTTTGCCAGTATCAAGCTCATCACCATCCTCGGTCTGATTCTTACCGGTTTGGTCATCATGCTCGGCGGAGCTCCCAACGGTGACCGGATTGGCTTCAGATACTGGAACAACCCGGGTGCTGTCAAGACGTACTTGGTCCACAGCAACAAGAACATGGGTCGTTTCTTGGCCTTCTGGACGGGCATCATCCGAGCCGGTTTCGCCTACATCACCTCCCCCGAACTGATCGCCGTGGCAGCCGGTGAAACCATCGCACCCCGTCGAAACATCCCCAAGGCAGCAGGTCGCTTCGTCTACCGACTCGCCATCTTCTACGGTCTAGGGTCCTTAATGATCGGCATAATCACACCATCAAACGACCCCAACCTTCTAAACCCAGAGTCCAACGCAAACTCATCCCCCTGGGTGATTGGAATCCAAAACGCTGGCATCGGAGTTTTGAACCACATCATCAACGCTGCAATCTTAACCTCGGCCTGGTCTGCAGGAAATGCCCTGCTGTACGCAGGAAGTCGTATTCTATACAGTCTTGCAATCAACGGCCAGGCACCTCGTTTCCTCAGACACACCAACAGAAGGGGTGTTCCCTGGGTTGCCATCCTTTGCACTTGGTCCATCGGCATTCTAAGCTTCTTAAACGTCAACAACAGCGGTGCCAAGGTGTTTACTTGGTTCATGAACCTTACAACCATCAGCGGTTTCATCGCTTGGATTCTCATCATGATCACCTTTATCCGTTTCCGCAAGGCGCTAGAGGTCCAAAACCTTATGCACACGCTGCCTTACAAGACAAACCTTCAACCCTACGCGACATACTTCATGCTGGGCCTTCTCATCCTTCTCACCTTGACCAACGGGTTCCAGGTCTTCTTCCCTGGAAACTTTAACGCGTCTGACTTCCTTGCCGCTTACATTACCCTGCCCATCTTTCTTGCTCTGTATATTGGTCACAAGATATATAGCAGGTCTTGGCGCTTTGCCTATCCTGTCGAGGAGGTCGATGTCACCACTGGCGTGAAGGAGATGGAAGAACTGGCAGCCTTGGATGAGCGTCCGGAGCCCAAGAATATCTGGCAGAAGATTTGGTTCTGGATTGCCTAACTGGCTCTTGGAAGGTCTTGGACATTTCGTTCAACTGTATTGGAGGTAGACTTGAGTAGCGCTACCTACTTAACTTGATATGTTTTCTCTGCCATCCCTTATCGCCGCAGATGCAGTGCTTTTGAGAATCAGGTCATGGCTTATGAGGGTAGAACATGCCTAAGTACTTGTCGTTGTACTGAATTGGCCGAATCGTCACCAAAGCCAAGGCCTCTTGAAACCGGCTCTGAGGGCCTTGTAGCTTTGCCTCACTCGCAGATGATCAATCGACAGTAAACTAGGTAGTAATTAATATCCCCACAGCCTCATATCAATCTCTCTATCATCAATTGCTAAGAGTACCCCCACACAATGGGAACACCATCTATCAAGCTGGTGAACCCTGATGGGCACCTCGCGCAAAATTCAAGTTGCACCGAAACATTCCACTGCGGCTCAGATTTTTATGCCGCACAAGCTTTTCCCTTGACCACTCACTCCCCTCTCTATCTACTGATTCAAGTGTCCTGCCATGACTGCAGACGGTAAACAGCAGGCCGCAGCGCCTCAGCTGGAGGTGGCCGCGCCGGGGAAATCGGGCAAAGCTCTACCCATGACCTTGTTGTCCGGATTTCTGGTAACCAATTGCCTGCCTGGTCTGCGCTGTGAGTGACAGTGCTAACCCTGATGGATAGGGAGCTGGCAAGACGACTCTGTTGCAGCACATCCTGAAGTCCAACCATGGTCTTCGGATCGCCGTCATCGTCAATGACATGGCAGGGTAAGAGAAGAGGCCCCTGCGCAGTCTAGTCGGTGTTGAAGCTGGGGCAAGGCAACTGACCGCATGCTGTCAAGGGTGAATATTGATGCTGGGCTCATCCGAGAAACCCACCGACTACGCAAGTCTAACGAGAAGGTTGTTGCACTCCAGAATGGCTGCATCTGCTGCAATCTTCGTGGGGACCTGCTGGAAGAGCTTCTGGACCTGTGGAAGCTCCAGCAGTTTGACTACGTTGTCATCGAGAGCAGCGGCATCACCGAGCCGGAGCAGGTTGCCGAGACATTTGACGCTCGCGTTTCTGAACTTTTGGGAGCGAGCGGCGACAACGCAGTGGCAGTCGAGGGGATAGATGAAATCACTCTCGACACACTGAAAGAGATGTAAGTCTCGGTTTTTACACCCTCAATGCACTTGCTCACCGCACGGTTCATTCAGTCAGGAGAATGGCGGTTTGGAACGGATTGCCCGAATCGACACAACTGTCACCGTAGTTGACGCTTTCAGCATCCTTGGAGAGTTCCAGACAGATGAGCTGCTTTCCGACCGACAAAACGTCGAGAAGAAGGACGAGCGCACCGTTTCTGATCTCATGGCTGATCAAATTGAGTTTGCCGACGTGATTTTGTTGAACAAGACTGACATGGTAAGTCTCGACAGCCAGCCCACCGAGGCTTCTGTCTGCTAACAGGTACGACGTAGGTGGACAATCACACTAAAGGTCGCATCTTGACCCTGTTGAAGCAAATGAACCACCGAGCAAAGATCTTGGAATCACGGTTCGGAAAAATAGACCCGCGGGAGATTGTCAACACTGGCTTGTTCAACTTGGAGGTCGCCCAGACAGGGTACGGTTGGCTCCAGGATCTGCACGCCAAGACAGTCAAAGAGGCGAGTTCCCTGTGGCATTCATACCTGCCCATCATCTGCTCGTGCTAATGGTGCTTTCAGATTAACGGTGATGGCAACACAGCTCCCCTCAAGCTCAAGTCGCAGAACTACACGGCCCAGAGTTTCATCTACTCCAACTACCGCCCTTTCCATCCCCGAAGGCTCTATGCATTGGTTTATGACAAGTTCATTCTGCAGCTGGAGCACCTCGAGGATAGCGAGAGTGGTGACGAGGAGATGGGCGAAGATATCGCCGAGGAAGAGGACAGCGCCGACGTCGAAATGGATGATGCCGCCATGGAAGACGAGTTCCCGGTGCCCTCGAATGAAGTCCTCCTGGCAAACAGACGCAAGGATCCTCTTTTCTCGTCTCTCTTTAGATCCAAAGGGGAATTCTTTTCGGCAACGCGCCCTCATAGGGCTGGCGAATGGTCACAGGCGGGAGCCATGCTCTCGCTCACTGGCGGCCGCCCCTGGTTCTGCACGCTACCACCCGAAGAATACACTACAGGTGACAAGCATGTCGATAGGCTCGTGCAGCATGACATTGCAAAGGGAGGGGAGTGGGGAGACCGCCGTCAGGAATTAGTCTTTATAGGCGAGAACCTCAACCATCAGGGGCTCAGAGAGGTCCTCGACACGTGCTTGCTCACCGACGAGGAATTCGACAAGTGGCAGCAAATCATGAGGAATGCCGAGATAGACGACTAGGCCAAGTACGAAGCTCTGGCGGGGGCTTTTGAGGATGGGTTTCCTAGCTGGCCAGGCGACGATGAGGATGAGGAGCATGACCATGGTCACAGCCACGACCACAACAGTCACAATCATCATCATGGCCATAGGCACTAACACGGGGCCGGAGCTATCAAGACAGCCCTAACGAATTCATCCTAGAGCAGAGATATAATAGATAATTCGTAGGACGATGGCGTCACGAGGGGGCTATTGTTTGTGTCCTCCAGTCCTCGACGACATGGTCTGATATCCAAGCTCGAGACGAGAGGCACATTCGTTAGAAAGAGTACTTAAAATGGACCAATGCAAGTTAGTTCATTGTTCTGTGACGCTCGTATCTCGATAAAATGTGAAGCGAGGCATCCAGGCAAAAGGGTTTCTCCTACCCCTTTTTTGTTCTTCCCCATATACTACAAGCCAACAACCCTGTACCCTTGCGCGGTTCTGGAAGATCATGTCAGTTCAGTGGTTCATATCATCCACAATCGTCTAATCATTTAGTTTAATGGTCCTCACCATCCATGATCGTCTAATCAACGCGGGCCGTGTTGGACTCAACCATCAAGGTACTCTACCACGAGCCCAAACATCAGCCATTGAGAGGACGAAACGGAAAAAAACTCAGTTGCCCGAAGTCAGCAGATGCCACAGGTCTATATAAGCCCCAGTCTCTATCATGGTAGCCAAGGCTGGTGCCAAGCGATTTTCCTATCCCGAATCCAGACAACGCCCATCGGTGGCGTTGAGGAGTCAGATAGAAGTGGTCCAGCCTCACTACCCCCCGAAGCTTCTTGTGTCTTTTCTCACCTACTCTATTGAAACTCCTCGGACAGCTCTACAATGGATCGCGCTACTACACTCCACGAGCGTAGACGGCTCGCCTTGCGCGACATCTGCCTAGAGTCTGCAGAAGATGTTGCAGAGTACAATCTCGGCCTCCATGTCACTGCCCTTTTTGTTCTCTTCATCGTCTCCGGCATGGCGGCCGTATTCCCCGTGTTGGCAACCAGATATACCTTTCTTCGAATCCCTCCTACTTTCTTTTTCGTCGTCCGTCACTTCGGGACAGGCGTTCTAATCGCGACAGCCTTCTGTCACCTGCTGCCGACGGCGTTCAGTAACTTCAACGACCCTTGCATGGGCGAGTTCTGGACTGAAACGTACGCAGCCATGCCCGGCGCCATTTCTCTCGGGTCCGTCTTTATAGTCATGACGATTGAGATGCTTGTCAGTCCCTTCCGTCGAACCTCCACGCTGGAGCTTATGCCGGCCGTCGAGGCTGCGCTTCAGGACAGTGAAGGCTGCTGCAGTCCAGCCTCATGTGGTAAAATCCAAGAAACCGACGTCAGCATAAACGAGAAAGACCTGAAGCCAAAGCGCATACAAGTGGTTCTCTTAGAGGCTGGCATCATCTTCCACAGCATCTTTGTCGGTCTCACATTGGGCGTCACCACTGGGAGCGCATTTGTTTCACTATTCGTTGCCATTATCTTCCATCGTACGTCCTTTATTCCTTCATTCTCACTTAGATCTTGCATGCTGACGTAGCCTCGTTATAGAATCGTTCGAGGGCCCAGCACTTGGCTCGCGCATTGCTCTCGCTGGCTGGAGTCCCAGAACATGGCGTCCATGGATGATGGCCCTGGCTTATGGGTGCACGTTAGTTAACTCTTTCATTTCCATTTCACGATAGCGTACTGATCATGGATCTTCAATAGAACCCCAGCTGGCCAGGCAATTGGTTGGTATTGGCACCCATAAACTGTACAGCCCTGACTCCCAGGTTGGCCATACCGTTGTCGGTTTCTTCAACGCTGTGTCATCGGGGTTCCTTCTTTACGCTGCTCTGGTCGAGCTTTTATCCGAGGATTTTCTGAGCCAGAGGAGCTGGTATGAGATGCGCGGCGGGCGGCGTGTAGTGGCCTTTGCTCTTGTCTTTGTCGGCGCCTTTCTCATGGCTCTCATCGCTCACTGGGTTTAGGATACCTATCGTTATAGTCTATCTCGTTGTATCGATGAATTGGCCGAATAGCATCACATCAACGATCAACGCCAAGCCCTTGGTCGGTCTCTTAAAGCCGCCTCTAAGCGCCGTATAATCTCGTCTTACTCGCAGATTGAACAACAACAAACCAGCAATCAACATCATCACAGCTTCACATCAGTATCTCTATCATCAATTGCCAAGAGTACCCCCACACAATGGAAACACCTAAAGATTATCTAGATTATCTATCAGGGTGCGTGGGTATAATAAGGATCGTCCCGACATCGGTGACCGGGCCACTTGCGTCATTCGGCGGCGGGAGAGCTAGGCCGAGCTCCGCTGTAGCTCCCCGTCCCGTCTGAAACCCAACCTCGCAGTTTAACCCTCGAATTATCTCTCAATCGTAAACACCACGACACGTTTTTCAAGATGCGCGTCGCTTCTTTCGCTGGTGTCCTCGCCTCGGCGTCTCTCGCGCTCTGCTCTGGCCAGCAGCAGCCTCTCGGCGCATCCATCCAAGCTCCCCTCTCAAGCGACGCCCCCACGTACCGATCGGAGCTTCTGAGCTTGCACAAGTCCCTGATTGAAATCTCGTCTATTTCTGGGACTGAACACGATGTCGGCGTGTGGCTCGAGTCTTATCTAGCTGGCAAGGGCTACTCCACAGCGCGCCAAACGATTCGCCCTTTCGAGAATACTCCTCCTGGCAAAGATCGGTTCAACGTGCTGGCATGGCGACCGAGCGATAAGTTTGATCCCAAGGTGGCTATTAGCAGTCACATTGACGTCGTCCCGCCTCATATCCCGTACGGAATCGAAGAGGGCGAAATTACAAAGGAGACGAGAATCTCTGGACGAGGAAGTGTCGACGCCAAGGGCAGCGTCGCAGCACAGATTACCGCCGTGGAGGAGCTATTCAAGGCGGGCAAGGTTGACGCCAGCAAGCTCCTCCTCCTTTTTGTCGTCGGCGAGGAAAAGACTGGCGACGGAATGCGAGGTTTTAGCGATGCCCTCGCCAACAAGGAGCTTCCCTATAACCTCGACGCCGTCATCTTTGGAGAGCCGACCGAGAACAAGCTTGCTTGTGGACACAAGGGCGCTCTGTTCTGTGATGTCACCACCAAGGGTTTCCCGGGACACAGCGGCTACCCGTGGCTTGGAAAGTCGGCCAACGAGCTCATGATCCGTGCTTTTGCCAAGATCCTTGATACGGACCTTGGTACTAGTGAATTGTTTGGAAACACAACTGTCAACATTGGTAGCTTCCACGGAGGAGTGGCTGCCAATGTCATTCCTGAGCAGGCCGTTGTTGGACTTGGTGTGCGAGTCGCTGCTGGAGAGCAGGAGGACGGACATCAAGTTGTCCATGACAAGATTCAGGCCATCTTTGACGAGATTGACAAGGATGCCTTTACCTTTGACTGTAGCCACGGATACGGTCCCGTCAAGGCCAACTGTGATGTCGATGGTGCGTCTCTCTAACCATGGACCCAATAATTACTGACATTGGCCAGATTTCGAGACCATCGTCGTCAACTACGGAACCGACATTCCCAACCTCAAGGGTGATCAAACGAGGTATCTGTATGGCCCAGGAAACATTCTGGTGGCACATGGCGCGCAAGAAAACGTGACCGTTGCTGATCTTGAGACGGCTGTAGAGGATTTCCAAAAGCTGATCCTCCATGCGTTGAAGCAATAAGCTGTCCCTGCCCAAAGGAACCTAATTCCACCCGCTCTAGTCTATGTTGGATATGATGCCTCTGTTCTATATACTCAAAGAAAAGTCATGTCATGAATAAGTGGTGTTTAAGCACCAGTGATCTTGGCCCAGCGCTCTGGAAGGATCTGGCTAAAGTCAAACTTGCCATCGGGACCCTTCTCGATGGCGCCCTTCTCGGTGACAACAGCGTCGATGAACTCGGCGGGAGTAACGTCAAACGCAGGATTCCAAACGTTGATCCTCTGGTCGGCGGTGGCTACCCGCACCTTTGAGCTCTCATCCACGCTACCATCAGGCTTGATCACAGCTCCAGTGACTTGTGTGAGCTCCTCCTTCTTTCTCTCCTCAATCTTGATGCCATCACCCGTCTCCGTCTCCAGGTCAATGCTAGTCGTGGGTGCCGCAACAATGAACTTGACTCCATGGTGCTTGGCCAGAACAGCCAGTTGATATGTACCAATCTTGTTGGCAGTGTCACCGTTGCGCACAACTCGGTCGGCTCCAACAATAACAGCAGCAATGTTCTTCTCTTGCTTTCGGGTGCGGAAGAGAGCTGCAGCCATGGAATCGGTAATGAGCGTGCTGGGAATGCCTTCAAAGACCAGCTCAAAAGCGGTAAGTCGACTTCCTTGGTTGTAGGGACGAGTCTCGGTGCAGAAGGCGTGCTGAAGGAGCTTCTTGGCTTGAAGAGTTCGAATAATTCCCAGAGCAGTGCCATGGCCAGAGGTGGCGAGTGATCCAGTGTTGCAGTGAGTGAGGACCGAGATCTGCTGTTCGGGGGAAGCGCCGACTTGGGCGCGCAGCCACTCGGCACCAAAGTCGCCAATGGACAGGTTGGTCTTGAGGTCCTTCTCAAAGATCTTCTCCGCCTCCTCCATAAAAGCAGAAATGATAGCCTCCTTGGTGACGGTGCTTCCAACTTCCCGTATCCTGGCCTTGAGCTGGTTAATAGCATTGGTCAAGTCCACGGCTGTGGGTCGGCTCTCCTTGAGGTAATCGAGAGCCTCTTCAATCTGACCGATAGCCTCTTCGGCGGATGAAGCTGTGCAGCTTCCATTGTGAAGCTCTACTGCGAGACCCAGTGCAGCGACAATGGCGATGGCAGGGGCGCCACGAACTCGCATAGTCGCGATGCTGTCGAAGGCTTCAGTCCTGTTGGAGACCTCATCGTAGTGGAATTCGTGGGGGAGGCGGAGCTGGTCGAGAACCTCGAGCTTGCCGCGGGTATACTTGACGGCCTGGAGAGTAGACATTTTGAAATCTCTGAAAGAACTATTCGGTCTGAGAGAACAAAGTTCAAGATGAATTGATGCTGGAGTTGCTCAAGCGTTGAGACCCAATGCTTGAATTGTTGCCCCTCCAAGGATTCTGCCATCACCCCGCCAGGAACATTCAGTGGCGTCATGGAAACCAGCCAATGATAAGCCTTCATCATCTCACCGCCCTGAGCTCGGAGAAACCCACTTCCGGCGCATGGCGGTGAGCTCACTGCCTGAATGGGAAACAGGGGTCTCGTGGAGCTGTTCGGGACAGCTTAGCGATTCAACACTGGCGATCTATCTCAAGATACGTGAACAAAGAACGATGAGAAGAGTGAAACCGAGCTGTTTGCCATGGAACAGCCATTCTCGACGTCAAAAGTGACTGGTGCGACTTGAACTTTCTAATCCCATTGAATCATTCCCTGCGCTCAGCCTCAGCTAACATGACGTCCTGTCGCAAGTCGAGTACTTCGATCCTCACGATGTCTACAAGCTCCTCGCCCCTGGGCTAGTCCCCCGACTTCCTCTACACAATCTTAACTGGCAATCGCATGCCGGACCTTTGCGGTCTATTGATAGTCTCCACGTCGAACTCATTCAGGGAGGCATCGACCCCGCATCAGCAACAACGCCGCACCCCCTTCGACGCTCAGGCAGTACGATCGATGATGGCTTCCAGACGCAGACTTTCGGTGGTCACTCAGCCTCAACTGAGCAAGGAGACACAGCATCAATACCCTCAAGGACTATTGGGAGCCAGCGACGACACCAAATCCCCGGTCTACGCCGCACGCCCTATCTCAAGGTGCTCCTCGTGAGATGCGACGATAACGATTCTTACAAGAGCTCTGTCCGATCGGAAGTTAGAGAGTGGATCAAGACACATACACCATCTTCAAGCAACTCTAAGAAAAGCAGCAAGCAAGAGAAGCACGATGCCTTTGAATGGCTTATCGTGCATGTGGTCATTCCCAACACCGTTGCCGCGACGCAACCAAGGACCAGCGGTCGATCAGAAGGAGCTGCAGAAAAGGCAACCTCACGATGGCGCACCGGTTCGACTCCTCTTCTAGAAAAGATGCGAGCAGACTTTAGTACCCCAAAGACCCCTTTTGATCGAGTTGCGCAAATCAGGATTGGCATCAACGACCTCCCATACGACCAGCTACCTAGAGTTGTTCCCGCTGTACCGACAGGCTACTCAGAGAACGAACATGATGCCGAAAATGCTTGGAATGAGTTGATTGGAAAGTTCAAGACTCTCATCCTCATGTCATTTGACATGCGAGTAACCCAGTATGAAGAGGACATTAAAGAGAAGGATGGGCAACGAAGTCTACCGGGATGGAACTTTTGCACCTTTTTCATTCTCAAAGAAGGTTTAGCAAGAGGCTTTGAAAGTGTTGGTCTCGTGGAAGATGCGCTGGTCGGATACGACGAGCTCAGCGTTGGGCTTGACTCTGTCATCGTCGAGCAAGCTGATCAAGGGTCTCCTGAGCGACATGGAGGCGCCATGCTCAACTACACAGAGGAACTCAAAAAGTCAGTCACGGCCGCTCTCGCCAGTGCCAGTGGAAACGTGGAGGATGAGGAAGCCGTTGACCTCCAGTCAAACGAGCCGATCAAGGAACAATTCGACGAGATCCCCATCAGCGCAACGAAAAAGGCCTATCGGGATATGATTCTGGCTAACAACGTTTCCGTCTTTGACTTCCGATGTTACATATTTGCTCGACAGATGGCTTTGCTCTTGCGACTCGGCAATGCTTGGTCATCGCGGGAGGAGTTACTTGCTAAGCTTAAGGAGCAGCAAGATTCTGTCCTACATGGAGTTGCCCCCCTAGCGCCTCCTCCTAAACAGACTGAGGAGGCAGAGAACTTGTCTATGCTGGCCGAGATTTGTCGAAGAACTCTACAATTCATCCCGGCAGTGTCTCAGGTTATGCGTCGAGATATTCTCACTGCCTTGGGGACAGATGAGGCAGATGATAAGGACGGTCTTCTCACGAATCCCCATCTGCCCGAAATCATGGACAACATTGTCTCTTCGTTCGCCTTTTCCGTTGCGCAGCAGATCCTCGCCCAGACATCGTCAAAGGCGCTTCCAATTCCCCCATCAACGCTCGCCCCTCCCGAGAGTCTTGAGCAGAAAGCATCTATCCCTGAGCCCAAGACGATGATGCATCCTGCACGAACTTCCTCCCTCCACGTTCAGACGGGTCCACAACTTTCACAACCTCTTCCAAGTCCTGGTATATTCCCTGGACCCGGCATGCCAAAAACCAACAATGACAAGGATGCGCATTTTCTCAAGGCTGGTCTCGAGGACTTGGCTGCTAGGCGCGCTGAGCTTTACATGCTATCCAGAAGCATCCTTGATGGCCTAGGTAAAAAGCGTGGTTGGAGTGACGGATGGAACGAGGCGCCTATCATTGCGGAAGCAGAGGCCGACTTTGAAGACATCAGTCTTGATGACAAAGCTCCTGCTTCTGACGAAGCTACCTCTGAGGCATCTGGACCCGAAGATACCGACCCTGTGACGGTTGGTGTTGACAGTCACCTGCTACAAACCGCGTTGGACAACTCGGATAACTTCTACCGACTTTACGAGATACTCACAGACAAGGCGCTCCGACATTATACGGTAGCGAACCATGATCACGCTGTGCAAGCCAACATGGCAGACCTTGCCGTGCTCAAGTTCTTTCTCAAGGAATACGCCGCCGCAGCGTCCTACTTTTACCGAGCTACACCATTCTTTGGTGAAAGTGGATGGAGCTCGCTCGAGCTATCCATGCTTGTCATGTACTTGCACTGTCTTCGTGAAATGAAGTCACAGGACGATTACGTGCGTGTCGCCCTCAAGCTTCTTACCAAGTCGTGTGCGGCAGAGAAGGAGAGACTTGAGCAACGATCAAAGAGAGTTTCGACTCTGGGAAAGCCCGATCCTGCGGATGCGACCTCGATGAAGGGCATTGTTGGCAATCTGTTTGATCTTGCTTCGTCTTTGTCTTCTCAAGTCAAGGTGCATCTGTCAAACTTTTTCACAGATATCGAACTATCAGGGGCCCCAGAGTACTTTGAGGGTGAAGACAAGTGCTGTCTCACGATCAACCTCTGGAGTCTACTACCAGACGAAATCAAGCTGGATGCCGTGGCTGTACGAGTGTCGTCAAGCGAGAATGGGCCTGCTAAGGAACTCAGATTCTCAAGAAAGGAGGACATTGTGCTGAACCCGGGCATGAACAGCATCAAAGTGGACTGCACTGTGAGTTTATCTGGGGGTCATCAGGACAAAGCTAATAGGAACAGTCTGTTATCCCCGGAAAGTACAAAGTCGATCATCTTGGCCTCTCCTCGAGCAACCTCCTCCTTCACTTCGAGCGCGACATTAATCATTCACCACCATCAACGACTAATATCTTCAAACATCCCGATGTCGTGCTCTTCCACCGGTCTGGAGCTCTAGACGTCCAACTTTCAGCGACCAAGCATACTGCACTAGACAAGAACAACACCATAGACCTCATCCTTGATCCCGGCTGGAACACTTTGAAGAATTGCGAGATACGGGTGAAGCCAGCAACAGGAGGTCTCCGTCTTTTAACGATTGAAGCCAAGGTGGTCGGATCAACGGTCGACTTTGCAAAGAAGCCCGAGTCGGGCGGTGTTTTCTTCTTTGACGAGGTTGCCGCCGAGACTCCATTTACTCTGCGATTCCCGTACTCGGTCGAGCAAGATATTGGTGATGTATCTGCCAAGGTCGATGTGTGGTATACTCTTGAGTCCGGCGAGAAGTACCACTTTGCCAAATCGATGGTGATCCCCATCTCCCTGGCGCTGGGTGTCAATGTTCAAGATGTGTTCAAACATGAGGCACTCTATTCGCGTTTCAACGTCTCTACAGCGAGTCACAGTCCATTACGCCTACACAAGAGCGAACTCATCCCGTCGGACCTATTTGAGTCGGAATTTGGAGTTCCGCCCACAGGCACAACCATGGTCTTCTCGAAACAACCAGCCACCCTCCTGTACCGGATAAAGAGAAAGACTGGTGTCAGACCCGGAAAGCGAGCTGCAAAGACCATGTACCTCAAACTCTACTACACTGTGCTTCAGACGGAGATTGAAGAGGTGATTGTGGGATCAATACTTGAGACCCTTGACAAGACTCCGCTCAAGCCGTTTGCGAGGGCCATCTCGACGACGGTTGTCAAGGAGACGAAAGCGCTACAAACCCAAGACCTGGAGAGAGCAGCGTTGCTAAGGGCGGTGTCTACCCATTTCTTGGCTGATGTGGCTTGGGAAAAGTCCTTTGCTGGCATTGGAAAGGTACCAGGGTCGCAAGAGGATGCCTCTGAGAGTATCACAGCTTTGCTCAGGGGTTGGCAAAAGTCTCACCCCAAAGTAATGATCCCTACAGAACAGCCAGAGGATCCTTGTACCATTCTCATACCAGTCGAGATCCCTTCGCTTCCTATCCTACATACAGCCGACATCCAGCTTCAGACACCTGTGACGGAATTCCTAGACCAACAACCTGGGGCAATTCCGACAGTGGCTGTCAACCAGATGCTCCCTGCGACGCTTAACCTCAAGTGGACGCAAGTATGGGACACGGACTTACAGCATACCAGAGACATTGAGTACAGCTACGAGGTGGTGGCTCCTGGCGACACTTGGCTCCTCGGAGGCCGTCGCAAGGGCCACTTTGTCATCCCCGGCTCATCCAGTGAGCCTCTGTCATCGACGGCCGAGACTGAAGCCGAGATCCCGCTCATCATGATCCCCTTGCGCGAAGGCTGGCTGCCATACCCGGGCGTGGAGATCCGCGAGGTCAAGGAGGTGCAGGACAACCAACCGCAGGGGTGCGAGGTGGACTTGCGGAACCTGGGTGAGTCGGTGCGTGCTGTCGGCGAGAGGAAGGCTGTCACAGTTAGCCTGGATGCGAGCGGCCCTGGTGGAGGGCCGTTGGTGTTGGAGAGTGAGGGCTTTGGAAGGGAGGGAGGGAGGATCGTGGCGTAGATGACTGATAGCATGATGTATGAATATACAAACCCCAGATGTTTGCTCCTTCAATGACTTACAAGGGCTCATTGAGTACCGGGCATGGATCCGTTCCCTTGCTTGTTGCCTATCCTTTTAATCCATCGATCATGACTCTCAACCACCCAGGCCCTTCTCTCTATTCGAGTTACTTGTTGGCAAGTGGCATTCACCTGGTGCACCCAGGTCATGTTCTGCCTTCCTGTTGATATATGGCCCTGTCAGGATGGAAGTCATAATGTACTGGCGAAGTCGAATCATTGTACTATGGCAGCTCTCAGCGAGTTTAAGGATAATCAAGTTCCAGGCTAGAGTCGCTTCAAGGTACCCTTGTAGAGCTAGAACTTCACAGCCATCAGATTTAGAAAATATCTTCTCTCCTCCCTTTAAAACCACTTCGCTTTCCACATTTGGCTCCCACGGGTTTGTCAATGGCATGGCCTTGGGCGAGTTCGACAACATCAACGGTTCGGTACGCGTCCCTGAACTTCAGCATTAACGCCATTCGCACACCCGATAATAAAGATCAATAAATCATTAGAAGAGACACTGTAGAAGTTAAACCTGGCCTTGGATCTCTTTATTTTACCCTTAGACTATTACCAACTAAAATACCGTAGAGATATTGAGGAGGATTGGCTGAGGATCGCTGGTGGTGGCGTGCCCAACTCCGAACAAATGTGTGTCACAAAGTTTAATGTTGAGACTGGATTAGTTGTAAAGAGCCAATATGGATCCAACAACAGTTTATTCACTATCACTAGGGCTCTATCAACAACTGTCCGAACCGTCTGGCGGCGATGCCGAGGGTGGGCTAGAGAGCGAGTTTACTGCGCGATCTGAGTGATGAATATTGGGGTCGTGGCCGACGTCACCATACCTGGAGTCGAACAATCACGGTCGAAGAACGATACGGCCGGGATAGAGCTGCGCCATTGATCGAGCTCGATCCAAGGGCACCGTAGTACCGCTCGCAGTTGGGTTTCTCCGCTGGACTTGAGCGAGGGTTGCCAGGCTTTCCTGTCCTCCTCCCCCTCCGCCGCCGTCGGCTGATTACTCTCCCGGAGGTAGAATCGAAGTAGAGGCGAAGCCCAAAAAGCCAAGGGGGAGAGAACAGACACGGGCACAACCATCTCGGAAGATGAGGCGACGACGAAATCAGACGGCGAAGGAGCGGTCGGCAGCGACGGGAGCGGGTTCTAAGAGGGAAGGGCTAGGCCTCCGAGGGGGCGGGAGCGGCGGCGGGCCAGTGGCCAGGCCCGATCGGCTTGGGCTTGACGGGCGAGCCTTTGCAGACGAACGCCAACTCTTCTTCAGTTGCCTCTCTAAGAGGGCGAGGGGCTTGTCGAGATTATGGAGTCGTGCGGGCATCTCGACGGCAGGTTGGTGTTGATGTTGAAGTTCAGAGACACGTTCTGCCATTGGTGCGTCGAACTCACCCGGGGTGCCATGTCAGTGGCAAGCCAGTGGAGGCCAAATATGGGAGCTTACAAGAGTTCCAGACGCCTTTTTCTGCAATAACTAACAGACTCCTTCGTACTGGCTCAGCCGTCAGCGGCCGCGAGGGCGGGGGGTCAGCTCTTCTTCAGTTCCTGCCTCCCCTCCCGGACAGGTAGGTACCTGGCTCTCCGGGGAAAGCCAGGCCTCCTAGAAAGTCAAAGAGCTTGTCGAGATTGGTAAGGCGAGCAGGAATCTCACGCCTGCCCGTGGCATTGATGTTGATGTTCGAGTTCGAGTTAATTGGGCACGTCCGCGATGAAATTCTAGTTTCATATGGGTAACCGTTGAAGCAACTCTACCCTGAGAACTCATTATCCTCACACTTGCAGACAGCCATCATAGTACAATGGTTCACGAAAAGGAAACAAGATTTTAAGATGCTTTCTCTTTCACTAACTGACAGAATCTCGGTTTCATCCGCAATGGAGGGTCTCCATACTGGCGTGGTCGTTCCTTCCTCAACATGCGACCCAACCACCAAGCAGTCGCTCCTTCCCATAACAGAGAGAGTTAGCCCAGACGCAGCAGAGCGCTCCTTCCGTACATCGCTCCTTCCCACAATTCAGCCCAATGGCTCGCTCCAGTTGTCTTTTTGTTGAGTTCAACATCCAGTCTCCCTCCCTTCCGTCTCTGAATTTCAACATCAACACCAACCTACTGCCGAGATGCCAGCCCGCCTCCCAAATCTCGACAAGCTCCTCGCCCTCCTGGAGAGGTACCTGGCTCTCCCTGGAGAGCCAGGCCTTCCAGGAGGTGAGGCAACAGAAGAAGAGTTGGCGTTCGCCTGTAAAGGCTCGCCGGTCAAGCCAGAGCCGATCGGGCCTGGCCCCTGGCCACCCTCCTCCTCCTCCTCCTCCATCGCCGCCGCCGCTGCCGCCGCCCCTCCTGCCTCCCCGGAGGCGGAGACGCCCTCCCCCCCGGCCCGCCCCCGACGCCGCCGACGGCTTCTTCGCCGTCTGATTTCGTCGTCGCCTCCGTCTTCTTAGACGATTGTGTCTGTGCCCGCGCCCCCTCCCCCTTGGTTTTTTTGTCTTTTTGGTTTTTGGTTTTTTGGGCTTCGCCTCTACTTCGATTCTCCCTCTGGGAGACTGGTGGTCCAACGCCCAGCCAAAACCACCAAGACATGAACCACAACGTGAGAACTACTACCAGGAGGCACCTCTCTCTTTCGCGGAGCCCTGAGCACCCAGAATGATCCCATGTGAGTAATACACACTCCCTCATGGCATACCTACCCGCGCAAAAGTATCGCAAGTGGCTAACATAGACACAGCACTTATGCAAGCACGACAATTATGCCTTGCCTGTTTCCTTGAACGGATATATGTCGTCGGGACAGGATATTTCGACCCGGTCTGGCTTCTCTCTACTACACTGGCTTCGCCTCTCCTTCGACCGTGGCACCAAACTTCACCTCTCCTTGAACGGTCCCCAGCTCCGCCTCTACTTCGATGGCCCCGGCTTCGCCTCTACTTCGAGAGGTCTGGCTTTACCTTTCCTTCAACAAACCCCAGCTTCGCCTCTACTTCGATTGCACCTGACTTCGCCGCTCCTTCGACAAGTCCAGCTTCGCTTCTATATCACCGGCATCGCCCAATTTCGCCTCGACTTCAAAGCCTAGGGTCTCTTCTACTTCGAGAAGTCTATCCCCTCTTCTCCTTCAACAGCTTCCAGCTTCGCCTCTACTTCGAGAGGCTGGCTTCGCCTCTACTTCGATGGCCTTGGCTTCGCCTCTACTTCGATGGCCTTGGCTTCGCCTCTACTTCGATGGCGCCCGATGTGGCTCGCTCGAAACTCGCCCAAACTGCGACGAGGAACAGAGGCCCTGCGTATTTATTTGTCCTAACTTTTTGTTGCTCTTCTTTCGGTTCTTCTGGCGTTTTATTGTGGGATTTGCGTGGTATTGGTTGAAACCTTATCTACTTGAACATTCACATCAACATCTTGTCATAAACATCTGGATTCAATTAAGCATAGCAAATAATTACACGAGATCTCCCTAGCCAGTTACTCCTCAAACTATCAATTTCCCTGTCTTTATCTTCCTCTCCGACTAAACGAATGATACCTTATTATGCCATGCGCCACTCCTTGTTTTTCTTCGTGGTCTACACTCTCCCGGTCTCTACAATCAATCTCCATTCCTCATGTCACTGGCTTCCGGTTGTCTTAATCCTCTAGACTACCATGCTCCTCGGCCTCAACCTCGGGGTTGAAAGGAGGAGTCGACATTACCTGGATTTGAGCACCAGCGTGTCGTGTCGGGTTCAGTGGAATACTGAGCTCCTCAAGCCTCTCCCCTTGAAGGAACTCTTCCAGGTTCTGTGCACCTCTGGACCAAGTACAAGGACGGCGCAAGGTCCTGCAATATCGGCACGAATTGTCAGTGCTACTGTGGTCGCACTTTGTAGTCTATTGGGCATATTAGTGGACGGTTCCTTCACAGACAAGCAGTGCTTCCACTTACGCTTCGTTGAGAAACACAAACATCGCAGTGGGCCCGTTGCTTGGTTTTCCCAGCGAAGAAACCAGGGCCTGGGTGGGCACCAATAACGGTGTCTGGGAACTGGTTACGGGGAAACATGTTGTTCAGGCGGTCTGTGTTCTCCTGCATCGTATAGTCTCTCCGCCAAGCAAGGGTCCGCGGCTGGATGATTTCGACAACCAACTTCTGCTCAAGGTGGTTGTATCTGAGAAACTGGACCTTGGCTGGACAGCGCGAATACACCCAGTCAGGGCAGCCGGTGTAGCTAGTCTCCTCGACGTCGCAAAGCACCATGAGGCCCCTTCGATATGCCTGCAAGACATCGTTTGTCTTGCTCATGGTAGACCAGATCTTGGTCCGTTCGAGGTAGCTTTGCTTCCATTTGTTGGTACTCCCACAGAACCACTGGATCTTGATGGCCAGAGACCTGAGCTTCTCTAGTTCTGGGTTTCTGCCAATGGTAGGGGGGAGACGGATGTATCGGAATGGATGAGTGAGATACTCACCATCCCGCTTGCGAAGTTCAACAAGGACATGGACAGTCTGACCGTCTTGGAAGCCAGCCTCGTTCCAGAGCTCCTTTGGAATTCGGACAGCTTCGGATGCGTACCAACGAAGGAAGTATTCATCCTTCGACTTGTGGAGCTGGCGTCGGGATCTGTAGAAGAAGGTGGACTCGGCTTCCTGGTACCAACCGGTCCATTGCTGGTCCATCTTGGCGTTTCGAAGGATCGGGGTGTTCCAGTTCAGACCGTAGGTAGGACTCGTGGCCCAGCCCGTCTTGGAAGATACTTGGTCCATGAGCCGAGAAAAGACAAGGGCCGCATCAAAGTCGGCAGCGTATGCCCCGATGGCGTTTGCATCATTGGGGTTGAAAAGACCTGGGTACCAGGACCGGAAGAGGCAGACCATGGAGAACTCGGCGATGTCGAGGAACCGAGTCGGAACCTGGTTGGTGTTTTGGAGGATCAGGGGTACCATTCTTTTCTGTCCCGCTCGTGCGGCAAGTCGGTAATGATTGGAACTTGATTCGAGCTGGGCCCGGCTCTGATGTTGGGACAGGCGCGTCTGGAAGTTGTTGGTCTGGCCAATGTACGCGGCTTCCTCATACACGCGAGATCCGATCTTTCGGTTGCCAAAGTCTCCGTAAATGATGAGATAGACTCCGGGTTGCTTGGGCCAAGAGCCACTGACCGGCGTCAGAGTTCTCAGTTGGTTGGGCGTGAACGATCCACTACTCATGATGGTGCGGGCTTGTGGAAGGATGGCTAGACAGGAGAAGGTGAGAACTAAGCCAGTCGTGAAAGGGTATATACAGACATACATGAGTAGATTACGTCGGCATATCGCGCCGCAGACTCATGGAAGAGGACCCTCTTGCTAGCTTCCGATGTGCCCGGGACGATGTCAGTGATGAGAGAACTATTGCTCTTGATGGTTCTCCAGAGGCAACGAAGGGTCTCTTGCAAAGTGTTCTCAGACGGGCCGGGATCAGATACGCCCGCTTGCATGAGCCGTGTTGGAGACAGGAGTTCAATGGGAAGGGGCTTGACTCTCTGCTCTCCCCTCTGCAAGACTCTCAAAGGCACCCATCCTTTTACTCAAGTTAGAAATGTTCCATAGCAAGCTAAGAAAGTAGAGTGTAGCTAGCGCATGAAATGACTTGCCTCGCTTGTGTGTCTCTTCGTGGTGGGCGTGGATGAAACCCCAGTCCCCTATCCGGTTGAAAACCCAAGCCTGTTCACCCCTTCGGACCTTGAGAGGAGGGGCGATGCCTTGGGGGAGCTTTTCATGCGTCACGCGCTGGTCCCAGTCTTGCAGAACAAGGCAGGCCCAGCCTCCAACCTTTGTCGAGGAGGAACCCGTAGTAGACGCCATGATGATGATAGGTAGACTGAAGCGAGGTGTGATAAGTGTAGTAGAGGCAGACAGCAGAAGAAGTGAAACTTGATGGTTAGATGATAGACAATCAATAAGGGAAGAGAGAACATTAACGGGAGAACGAACTATTATTTATCTTGATATATCCCAGCGCTCTTGGTCCACTACCAGGCACGATCGATCAGAAGGACTCATTGTGTTCCTGAATTGAATCATCAGTGCCCAAGTTGTGTCGTCCGGGGACTCTTTCGGGGTCACAGAAGTGAAGGTCTACAACTATAGTAACTTCAAACAACAGTCTAATCACGTTCTATCCGTCAATTACACAGGTAACGGACAACACGGTTGAACACGCGGAGCGACATTGTCTATCCGAACGGAATACAGAGTCGTTAATGGCCGACAACAACTCGCCAGCAACGAGCCATGAAAACGTCAGCTCTACACAAGAGGTGTTTGTTAAAAGAGTGTAACATGGCGATTAAATCCAGACCAAACTAACAAGAAAAAAAAAAGGCATGAGGGTGGAAATGCTTATCGAGGGAAACACTAGAAAATGCAAAAAGAAAGAAAGCCGTCTGAGACGACTAGGGGACTCGCGTGCCCTGTGCAGTAATCGAAACTGCGCTCTTCGCATTACGAGTGCGACGCCTTACCACTTGGCCAACAGGGCGCGGGATGGTGTCCTCGTTGTTAAGTTGCACCTCGCTAATTCCGCTTATTCAGTAATGGGGGCTCGGTCCGACAAACTTGATAAACCTTTTGTCTAGCCTCGTGATGAAGTTAGGATGGAATGAAGGTAAATTTTGGCTTTCCTTATCTAATTCTTGTCAAGATTTTGACGGGAATTTTGGTCTTGTCTGCATTTTGTGCGATTAGAACGGGAGTGCTCCTGTGACTTGATGTTACCGTGACCCCTCAACGTTACTCACAGAGCCTCTACTTCAATCAACTGACTCTCCGGGCGATACGTTTCAATAGCATGGATACAACACAAACCTCATGGCACAGAATTAAAGCCCCGCCAGACATTGGTGCCGTGGATCAGGTTGCGCAAGTTAACGTGCCTTAGCTTACATCGCCGAATACACAACGTGGAGACACATTGTGGACTCTATCAAGCGAAGAAAGGTAACAAGCTTCAACGTTCCATGAGCTCCATCCCGGGATGACGTGCAATTAGTTTAGTATCGGTTAAACATGACGACCCCCTTTCCATTGCGTATCCCAGACAGCTCAACGCTTCATCACGAACTCTTCATCCTGATCTTCCGGATCGGGACCGGACCCCCTACCCTGAACCCAAACACGACGCCTCAATTTTCAGCTCCCTTGGTTCTCGTTGCACAAATAGAACAAAAACAGCCCCCTTGGCTAACTGCATTGCCATAAAATTAATTGTAATTCGAGATGTTGAAGCTATTGCCAATAGGTCGGCCAAACGCAGGCCGGACATCTCGCGTCGTTGTGCCGCATTATCCAAGACGTGGTTGGCAAACTGGACCAAGAGTTGTGCGCCAGTCCAACCGTGTGACGAAGCTATTAGAACCGTTGGTTCCCATATCACAAGTACGGGGGCCCCCTACTTTCGGGTGTATGGTCCAGTGGTCTATTAGTCACAAACCGTGATACTCAAACGCAACTACGGTAGCCGCAAGAACACAAAACAGCACCACATGGTCCGCCAGTCTAGACACCGTAGGCCTGAGAATCATTGCAGGCATGATATGTGACCAGTATCCTTTTTCTAACCGAGAGACCAGTCCAAAGAACCTGTGAGGTGGGACCGATGAATACCCCTACGCGATGCTAGTGGAGAGGCAGATAAACGGTGTCCAGAATAGCCGATTACGAGGGAGGCGGTGAAGGTAAGCTGGAGTAGTAGTCAATGAGTATGGAGATATCATCATGATGGCCAGTGGAAGACCAAAGAATATGATGAGGCCCATAGTTAATGTCGAGTTTGAAGATGTGGATCGATAGGTAGTTAAAGATGAAGAGTTGTGATGAATCTCTAGGTCGAGGCTCAAGTCATTGCATGGGTATATCAAGATCTCGAATTACACGTCCCAAATCTTGAACGCTCCCTGCTACTGTCCAGAAAGCTCCAGAGACATCACACTCTAGCACAAGCATCATATCATTCACCTTCCAAAATACCCAATAATACAATTAACTCAGCGTTAGACATGACCCTGGTGTGAAGCCGTTTCTAGTTTTTTGGGTTTATTTGACACAGGAGAGTACTTTATGATTCTGATGCCTGATAGAACTCTTGATTACAACTTGGATTAGGCATTGTTGAGATGCATCAGGAAAAGTTAGTGGTGAAGTATGACAGCGTACACCACCAAGCGTGTAAGTCGGGCCAAAAGCATCTTAGGTCTTGGTCATCGGTTGAGATGCATCTAACTTTTAAGTGTGGTGAGATAAATATCATTCATCTCCCTCTTCCCTACCACTTTCAGTTTTCCTTTCAACATCTCATCATCACAACTCCCCATCTCAAACAAAAACAACAACAACAACCACATATCAACCCACGCCTCGAACATCAACATCAACATGGGTCTCATCGCATTCATCGGCCTTCCCATGACCGCTATGATAGGGTCATCCTTACTCATGGACTACTCCGTCGGCAATGCTCCCCCTCCCCCTCCCGGGGGCTCGATCCTCGCCATTATCCAGCACTGCCTCTTCCACAGGCGTTGCCTGGAGATATTTCTGTTCCTTCACCTTTTGGACTACGCCTTGAGTACATTTACCGCGCTTGAAACTGGAAATTGGTCACCCCTCAAACCTATACCCTTCAGATATATGGTATACCGGGCGGTGACCCAATTACCCATCTTCTGGGTTGGGGCGGCCATAGCGGTTTTTTGCGAATATCACGGTTGGACTGGACCGGATCTCTTTTGCCGCTTCGCGAATCATGTCTTGGATCAGTTAAAAGAGGCTCGGACTGGGACATGCTGAAGTCTCTTTGTCCTCAGGCAGACAAAAAGTCTTGCTTCATGGTCGACATCCTCCACCCGTACGACCTCAAATCTTCTTTCTCCATAGCACTACCTAATATGATATTTTCTTTTAGTCCATTCCTTGGGTCATCTAGTACCTCTCGAAATGCCCCCTGATAAGAACCATGTGAAAAAGAAGGCCTCCCAGATGGAAGTGTCGAGACTCTCCAGAAACCATCGTCGCTGTCAAAGAGGCAGAAGGCCTAGTAAGACAGAAGCAGCTGTGCCTCAATGTCGACCAAGGCCATGTCTCCAGGTGCACCTGGGTAGGTAGTCAGAAATGACAGGTAGAGTCCCATTGGAGTACCAGGTCCAAAGCCAATATACAAATATGACGACGCTCGTTGTATTCAGTCAAGTTCTTTCCAGGAAGCTATATCTGGGCTACAGGGGTACTGGTCTTGTCAGTGTTATGAGTGAGTCAGTATTCCTATTTTCCATTCCTCAACCACCGGTAACTGCATGATTATCCAGGGACTACCATCCTCATTCAGTGACAGCCGCAATAGTGCCGCAGTTGAGTTGCTTATCAGTGGTGTCCAGTGAACAGAGGCAGAGACTGCAGCAGTAGTACCGCAGTATGCTGGTGACTGATAGTGTTTATCGAGGAGAGAGGGGAACAGTGGACAGCGGGGGGGTCGCAGTTGGGTGATAAACCGGTGGTGATTATCGAATATCCGTATTCGCAGAACTAGAGACGATAGCGACAATACTGCAGTTAGGCTTTCGACTTCGACTGGCAATGTCCTGGAGCGGAAGCAGCAGGCAGCAGTAGTACCGCAGTTGGGTTTAGTGGAAGTGGCTATCAAGCGGTCTCGCTTCGTGGAGCTTGTTTGGCCATGACTGACTGGCTGGCTGATTGATCCGGCATTTGGGATATTCGGGATTGAATTAGAATTGAAAGCAGGGAAGGGGAAGTGTGCTCTGTTGATGGCCGGTATATTGAATGATGGTGGGTGAGCAGAGGTCAAATCTTGGATGTTGAAAGGTTGGATACAGGGTAAAGTAAACAAACCTCCACTCTGAATACCGGTATAGGAAATTATACATGATACAATCAATATATTAAAAATCTTCAACCAGGTAGGAAGAGAGATATTCTAATCAATGTATTTTGTTATAATAAATTTTTATTACTGTTTTCTCTCCTGTTTTCCGAGCCTGAGTCTACCCAGTTGTAGTTTGATGATATCCCTGGCTACTTTGCAAATGGCACTCTACCTCACAAGGAACACTCATCACATCATGCACCCAATATATTTTGAACCCTGTCAATTCTGATACTAGAGCAACTAATCTAGACACTCAAGCTTCTTCTGGTATCAATCTGGTAGACACCTGGAACTGGAGGGACATTCACGCTCTTAAAATTCGATCCTCTCTTTTGGTTTTTTTTTTTTACGAACCTCACTCCGTGCCGTCAGGCAGTATGTCAGTAGGAACCCAACCAACCCGCCCCCCCTTTCTACGGGAGCTACAATACACCGACATCCATAGCAACACCGTGATAGAATAAAAGCCACATCAGACCTAGCCAAAAGTGTTCCCGGCTTGGGGCAATGTCAACTCAGAACGCCGCCTGTGCTCGTCGGGGTCCAATGACGTCTCGACGCTGGGTGCACCATGCTAGGTGGGGTGCTGCATGCAAAACCAATAACCAAAACAAAGCTCCAGTGCGCTCCCTCCGTGCGCATGATCGATCCATCGTGAGGGATCTACTCCCGGGGTTCATAAATGCGTTAATGTACAGTCAAATGCAATAATACTGAGCTCAGCCCTAATAGGCGAGATGTTGAAACGAAGTAGCAGCGCTGTCGAGGCGCGGGTATCATGCCCTTCCTTGCAGGGCCCCAAAGTTCGAATCCAAGGTATACTGTTGTAGTTTCTAGAGGGTCGGGGTAGACTTGCGAATCTCGCTATTCGAATCGGTCATGTGTTGGCATCTTGAGTTGCCGGTTTGGTTTGGTGGTAGCTGGTGAAGCATCTTCACTTCTTGCGGCTACTCGAGGCCGTAATCTTGCTGGTGCTCATGAGGTCGCCGATATACTTTTGTAAAAACTTGTTGTTGTTGTCAAGCTTGTCGTGCTCCTCGCGTACGGCCTCGATACGGTTGAAAATCGTGAGCAGCGAGTCCTGCAGCGCCTTGGCGTGTCTATAACCGTCAGTGCAATGTCCAACATAATGTCCATCCGACTCACCTCTTCATCTCGTCCCGGGCCTCCTTGCCCATCCTGTCCAGGTCCTCACTTGTTCTTCTAGGACTCATTGCTCTCACATCATCTGGACCAAAGTCGGGTTCCAGAGGTCCAACTGCTGAGCTATCACGAGGGACTACCAGGGGTCCGCTGCTTTTCCGAGTGGGCAGACCAGGTCGTACAGGGATGGGCTGGTGAATGACAGGCTCGTTGTTATCCGAGGGGCTTGTTGAAGCTGACGAGTCGGATCGTGCAATAGGATGGGGCTGCTCTGAAGCAGTAGGCTGAAGTTCGGTTTCCTCTGCCATGACAGTATATATAATATCTTTTCGGGCCGATGATCGAGTCGGTGAATCGCAAATGTCGTCACTTGTCGCACAGGCTGACCAGGCTATTGCCACATCCACAGAGTCAAGACAATGGGACAGGTGACCCGATTGAGGCGAGGCGCAAGAGTAAAAGGCGAGACTCGAAGAAAGAGATATCGGTGAGGAAAGTCGGAGAGATCGCGTGGACTTTGTCGTCGAGAAGATAGAGAGCTGACGAGAGGGGTAGAGGTCGATTGCCAATGGTTCCACGTGGTTCAAGGGTCTCGATCTCTTGCGGGCGGTTCTAGAGGGAGGCCAGTGATTCTGGATCCACCCAACTCGTGCGATGAGGCTGGTATATTGTTCTAGAGTGCCTCTGGAAGGGCGGAGACGCGGAGAGACCGAGAGGGGACTAGCCGCAATGGAATTCGGAGATGCTCTGGAATCGACCGCGAAGGGAAAGGTGGCTTGCAGAGGGGACACGGCAGCGACTTTTTTCGGTATCGTAGTGAGTTCTGGTGGCTGAAAAAAGGGCTGTATCCAGAAGAGTGGTTGTGGTTGAGAATGTGTCTCTGGGGCTGGAATTGAAATGGATGTTTCTGCTGGCGGTGGGCGGCGGTCAAGAGACGGGGATGGTAGAAAAGCAGCCCAACTAAGTAGGTTAAGTGCTAGCTTGCTTGCTAAGTTGAGGCAGGTGGTACGTTTGATGGAGCGGAGCTTGAGCGGAGCGACGGCGACTGTAGTGAATTACAGTGGAGGTGGTGGTGTCGGTGGTGTCGACCCTGCAGGAAGCGAAGCGCGAAGTGTCAGTGGATGGATTGACGATGAGATGGAAGCGAGCGAGAGAGCGAGCGAGACAGCGACCAAGTTCTGGATGGTACTAGCTGCAGGAAAGAATAAAAAGCAAACAAGATGACAGCACGAGCAGCGTCACATTCAAGGATATGTATGCAGATGGGATGGAGATGGAGGGGGGGAGAGGGGAGGGGGGTCGACTAACGGTAGCAAAGCAATAGTAGCGGGAGATATAATAATAACGGGGAGTAAACAAGTCAAAGATGGAAGCGATGGATAAAAAAAAAGGGGGGGGAGAGGTCAAAATGAATAAAAGAAAGTGACGAAGACGGTAGAAGTGTTTGGTGAGACCAACCCCAATGACAACAGTGGCAACAGGTTTGAAGAAGCCGGCAAGTTCCAAGTCCCGTTCGCAAACGACCAAGGCGATGGCAATGGCAATTTGGTAGTGGGAGGCAAAAAGAAAAAAAAAAAAAAAAAACAAACCGATCG